>CAUYLG010035724.1:0-95288 GCA_963573385.1 Cacajao melanocephalus
AGCTAAGTATTTAGGGTTTCCTGTGAGAATGAAATTGTCATTATTGTCAACTGTTACACATAATACATGTCTATCTTTTTGTTAATCAATAGTAGATGCAAGTCTAGTTACATAGCTATTTATGGTTTCCTGTGAGGATGAAATAATAATTGTTGTCATCCTTAATTGATGTAATTTTAGTCAAAAGAAAAAAGTCTTAATATTTCAAGTAGTCTGAACTGCATCAGCACCAACAAATCTTAGATCCCTTTTTTCAATTTTGTATTGGGAACTATTTCACCAGACGATCTCAGATACTTTCACTCACAACCTCTTGATAAAGCATTATTCAGTCACTCACAAGCAAGATGACAAAGCATCATGATGTCTTCAAAATATAATCCTGCCTTGTCAACTTTAAAAATGAAACTTATTTAGGCTGTGCCATCAGCTGTAGCCAGCAAGGATCCTATGCAGATTTTAAGGTATTTCTCCCCTCCAATGGGTTCCCTGCAGTATTGTTGTATTTAATTTCCACATGAGGAGCCAGCAATCTGCACTAAAGGAGAATATACCTGTTTAGTGGCACAACACAGCAAGAGTGCTATATATGGAACAACTTCAGGCTACACCCTGAGGAACATACAAAGTTATATGCAGTTCAATTTTTGTCTTCTTACAAACTATTTGATAAAACAAGATATAGCCACATCTTAAAAACCTAATAATACAGCATAACAAATTGTCAGGGACAATTAATCATATAGTGACTGCTATGACTTCTGAAGAGTCTCAGGAAACCTTCATGGACAAGTCTGAATCAAATCAACAAGAAGGATGGTTTTGATTTAGATTGGCTGAGGGAGGGAGGCCACCCTTTCAGACTGGAAACCTCTTTCCAGAGAGCAAAATCAAACATTTTTGGTACAGAAAACACGTTTCCTTGCTTGAACTAGTGTATTCTGAAGGAGCTACAGCTAAGGATATTTACATTAAAAAGCAACACTAATTAGTGACGATCCTGTGTGATATGGTTTGGCTGTGTTCCCACCCAAATCTCATCTTGAATTGTAGTTCCCATAATTCCCACATGTCATAGGAGGGGCCCAGTGAAAGGTAATAAAATCATGGGGGTGGTTGCCCTCATGCTGTTCTCTTAGAGCTGATGGTTTTATAAGGGGACTTTTGTCCCTTTGCTTAGCACTTCTCTTTCCTGCTGCCTTGTGAAGAAGGACATGTTTGCTTCTCCTTCCACCATGATTGGGTAAGTTTCCTGAGGCCTTCCCAGCAATGTGGAGCTGTTAGTCAATTAAACCTCTCTCCTTTATAAATTACCCAGTCTCGGGTATTTCTTCACAGCGGCATGAGAACAGAGTAATACACTGTTACTCAGATTATATGCAAAACTTCATTAAAAAAAGAAAACATTTGCACAGATCATTAGTTTGAGCAAAGGTGATCCTTTCCCTTTAGCACTTATTAGGAAGATAAAAGGAAGGAGCTGACGGACATATAAAGAAAAGAGTTGTGCGTACAAGGATTTTTACCACAGAGACCAGCAATAGAGCAGTTTCCTGAGAATAGCCCAAGAGAAGCACGGAAGGAAATTTATATGAAAATTCTGGTGTATTTCCCAGATGTTTCCCACGTCTAAACAGTTAGTGAACAGAGATGAATATCTTTAGTCTTACTTAATGTAGCAAAAATCTCCCCTTTTTAAAACGTCTGCCTAGACTTCCAAAGTGGGTGTGACCTAGGACTGATAGTCAAAGTATGACTCAAACAATAGGAAGCTAACATGAATTCATCTAATTTTTGTGTCTTGTTTTCATAGGGACAGCTGATAGTTTCCTTGGTATCAACACCTTTTTTAAAAGGAAAAAAAAATAAGAAAAAAAAAAAAAGGTTGATTTGATTCTGTGACCTGACCAAAATACCTGGTGTCAAATGCTTTTGCAAAAAAATTCAACTTTCTTGGAATTGTTTTGTGACATTAAGATAGTGTTAGTTCCCATATCCTATCTCTCATATGTAGCTTAATTGAATTCCAGCATAGGAAGAGACTCAAGAATTCAGCTGCTCCTACTTTTCACTGCAGAAGCTGTGATGGAGCCCAGTGAGTATTTTTAAGGAGCCAATAACCTCATCCTAATGCCAAAAAGCTCTCTGTAGTTATTTTGAAAATGCAAGATGGTCACCATTAGTCAGAGAAGGAATGTATAGGTACAGATTAATTAAATACACAGATGAAAAAAATCCATGCTACTTTCTCAGTGTGATATAGAACTTTCATGCCCACTGATTAATATAATACTTTGATTTATTGTAGCTAAAAAAAAAATTTTAAAGAAAAATTGTTTCTGAGAAAGGCAGAGGTAAATTAGTTTGAGAAGAATTTAAGCCTAAGGAAAGAAGCATTATCACTGCTGCATCCTTGGCAAACTAGCAGAGGACTCTGGTAGCTGTTGCATTTAAATTTCCATTCTGGGGCTGAGAACTGGCTTTCTTACAGGTTTTGCTTAGGGAAGTACAGCACATCTGATGACTTCTGCTTAGAGGTTATCACATTTTGAAAACATTTCCTCCATGTAGAGTGCATAGGACTCGACTTTAAAATATCCACATTTAGCATAGACATGTTAACTTTAGCACTGTACCAATTGGCTCTCTAGTGTCTGGAGACGTGGAGCATGCATACTTCTGAGTTAAGTGATTATTAAATTAAAGCCAATCAAAGATGTCCACTTATGTAGTACAAACTGCATTGTTTTTCAATTTAAATTTGATGTTGTCATAGAAGAGGTCAACATGAAAAAATATGGGGGGAGAATCAGAGTGGTAATTCTAACCTTAAAAATACTGGAAGAGTAGACAGTGGTACCTGAGGCATGATTGGATTCTTTACATCCTCACTGTTCCCACTCTCTAACAGAGCTCCAGCTTCATGGTCTGATAAGGCTTCAGAATTCAGGAGAACCATCTTATGACATCCCTACCACCATTTTCTAACAGAAAACTCTCTCTCTAAATCACTTATATCACAGGAACATTTAAAAAATACAAGTAAATTCAAAAAAAGCCCGTTAAGTGATAGTTACTGAAACGACACCCAAAAAAGCATTGGGTTTTATTTCCAAATTAATATTAAGTAATTATCTTACTTAATTTTCTCATTATATGATATTAAGAAATCCATGATAGAAATGTAATACAAAAATACAACCAGAGTCCTTAATCCTAATTCCTATAATGTTACGATATTGTAAGAGCATAGAAGAAAAAATCAACAAAACTAGGATAGTAGCATTGTCCTAGGAATTCTTTAGATAATTGAATAAGTAAAAATGTATTACTATGTAAAAACATTTTATATCCAGCCCATTGATGATATTAGGCCCTCGGTAATTGTTGAATTGCAGATTTGTAAGACTGTTGTTATTGTTTTTTGTTCTAAAGCTCTGGTTCTGCCAACAGTCACTCGAAGTTTCTTTTGAACTTTGCCAAGAGAATTTCCTTTACTTCTGTTCTGACTTCGATTCTGTTTCCCTGGGCCTGTGCCTTTCTCTCTCTCTGGGATCACTTTTCAGCTTAGGGTAAAACATATTCCAGAGTTCCCTGAGAGACTGAACTTGGCAGGCCAATTTTCTGAGAATTCACATATCTGAAAATGTCTTTATTATACTCATTATTTTGACTCCCCCAACCCCGACACCCTCTTCCCCCACTCCCTCTCCCCACGCTATTTTTACCCTCGATCTACCCAAAAACATTTTTCCTCACCCGTAGTTTTCCCACCCTTTTTTCCTCACTGCCTTCCCCCACCTCCCTCTTGTCACAGACCTTGCCTCTTTGTCCCAGACCTTCTCCCCATTTCCACTGGCCACCCTCATTCCCCCCTCCCCACCACCACTTCCTCTCCCCACCCCTTCTCCCTCCATCTACCCAAAAACGTTTTTCCCACTGTCTTCCCCCTCTTTTCATCCCTCCAGCTGCCAACCTCTTCCTGTCTCACCCCTGCTCCCTTTCCCCACCCTCTTTTCCACCTCCTCCTATCCAAATGCATTTTTCCCTTCCATCTGCTCCCTGCTCCCTCTGGACACCCTCTTTCCCCCTCCATCTACCCAAAAACATGTTTCCCTACAGTCTTTACCCCACAGTCTTTTCCCACAGTCTATTCCTTCTTTCCCCTCTCTACCCTCTTTTCTTTCTCCATCTCCCAAAACCTTTTTTCCCACCCTCTTCCTCCATCTTTCTCCCATCCTCTTTTTGCAATCTTGCCCCTTCTTTTTTTCATCTCTCCACACCCTCTTACCACCCTCTTTTCGCCCTCCAACCACCCAAAAACTTTTCTCACCATCTTTTCCCCTACCCCTCTTGCCACCTTCTTTTCTCCCCTCTGGCTCGCCACCCTATTTTTGTCCTCCATCTAATGAAAAACTTTCCCTCCAAGCCTTTTCCCCACCACCTTTTCCCCACTCACGCCACCCCCTTTACCATCTACCCAAAAGCTCGTTTCCCCACAGCCTTCTCCCCTGTCCTGCTAGCTGCCCTCTCCTCTCTGCCCCTGCGTCCCACCCTCTCCTACTGTACTCATTCTTGATTTATGGTTGGCTAGGTATAAAATTCTAAATTTCCTCAGCCTTCCAAAGGTTTCACTTGATTGTCTTTCAGCTATCTGCGCTACTATTGAGAAATCCACAGCCATTCTGGCAATTTACTCTCCAGGTGATCTGTTTTTCTACTTGTTGACACTTTTAGATTTTTTTTAGACTGCCTCTTTCCCGAGACCCCCCTTCCCTTTTTAAAGGAATCTTTAGTCATATGCAAATTACAAAAGGCTTCAGTCTCTTACTTGTAAATCATGTGGCACAACAGAATGGAAATTGCATTGAAATAATAAATTGTGAAATGTTGTGCCATGATAATATTGCCATTTTTGTTTTTTAGTTGAAGGAAAGTGTCATTGGAACCTGTGACCTTATCCCCATAAACTAAAGGAATTTCTAGTGAGCTGCTTATCTCAGATCTAGTAGTCTTTTTTTAGCTCTTGCTCCCTTAAACCATTCTTCAGCTTGAAATTCACCTCTCCAACACACTTTGAATGGTCTCCTGTTTCGTCTCCGATAGTATCCTAGTTCTCCTCTTCTCCTGCTATTTTTTCTCGGCCTTCTCATGTGGTCCATGCTTCCTATATGTGGAAATGCCTTCAAGTTCGGTGCCACCTGTTCTCCTATACTTTGCAATACTATGGTAAGAGGCTTATTCAATCTAGGATACCAAATGTTACCGTTATGATTGTTACTTTCTAAATGCACCTTTAGTTTTCATCTATTTTATAAGAATTCTCATATTTCTACCAATATTGTTTCGGTGTAGGATACTGAAGAGAAAACTGAAGAGAAATCCTACAGTAGGGGCTGACAAACTTTTTATTTAAAGGTCAGATGGAGGTTTTAGGCTTTTCAGGATATATAGTCTTTGCCAAAATTTATCAACTCTGGTATTGTCATGTAGACGTAGCCATAAATAAATACGTAAATAAATGAGTATGGCTGTGTTCCAATCAAATCTTATTTCCAGAACAGAACAGCAAGCTCTAGTTCACCCCTGGACTGTAATTGGCCAACTTTCGGTCTAGAGAGTTTATCTGTGTCTTGAATTTTGTACTAAGTAGTTGTTTGACCTTAGGCGAATCATTTAACTTCTTTGGGCATCAGTATCTCAAAACTACTGCATTAAGAATGATTTCTTCTTTTTGTTTGTTTTTGTCTTTGTTTTTGTTTTTGTTTTGAGATGGAGTTTCACTCCAGTTGCCTGAGCTGGAGTGCAATGGCGCCATCTTGGCTCACTGCAACCTCTGCCTCCCGGGTTCAAGCGATTCTCCTGCCTCAGCCTCCCAGTTCAGAGTAGCTGGGATTACAGGCTAGCACCACCACTCTGGCTAATTTATTGTATTTTTAGGAGGAACAGGGTTTCACCATGTTAGGCAGGCTGGTCTCTAACTCCTGACTCAGGTGATCTGCCCACATTGGCCTCCCAAAGTGCTGGGATCACAGGGGTCAGCCACAGCACCCCTCCAGAATGATTTCTTTAGGATTTTCTTCTTCTCACCTGCTACCTTAAGAGCATGCTGAACTCACATTACTTTTTAGACCCAGCTGAAACATCATCTCTTCTGTGACTCCTGCCTTCTTTCATGTTGATATGGCTTGGAGATCTGTCCCCTTTAAATCTAGTCTTGAAATGTGATCCCTAGTAGTGAAGGTGGGAGGTGTTTGAGTCATGGGGCAGATTCCCCATGAACGGCTTGGCACCCTACCATGGTAATGAGTGAGCTCTTACTCTGTTAGTTGATACAAGAGCTGGTTGTTTAAAGGAGCCAAGACCTTCTCCCCTCTCTCTTGCTCCCTCTCTCGCCATATGATGCACTGCCTCCCCCTTTACCTTCCACCATGATTAGAAGCTTCCCGAGCCCTGACCAGAAGCAGATGCTGGTGCTGGGCTTCCGATACAGCCTGCAGAGCCACGAGCCAAAATAAACCTCTTTTCTTTATAAGTTACCCAGTCTCAGGTATTTCTTTATAACCATGCAAACAGGCAAGCACACATACATTCAAGATTATGTTTTAAGTATCAGCTGTTGGAACCCATCCCTAGTCAGAATTATCGAAATCTTCTTTTATTCTCATGTAGCATGTTTTTATGAATTGATTAAAACACTCTTCATTTTGTATTGTAATTGTGTTTTACATGCCTCTCTTCATCCCTTGACTATGAGCTTATTCTTTAAGCCTCAATGTAACTGTAATTTATGCTCATTAATTACCTGGTAAACATTTGTGCAATATAATGGCCTGCATGCTTTTTAAATTGTTTTTCAGCTTAAATTGTACATGTTGCAAACCAAACCCAGCCTCTTTCTTCCCACATCTGTTTCTCTTATTGTTAATGACATTCACAGTCTTAGTTACTCAGGGCTCAAAATTAAATGAACCACATGTAGTGTGGATAAGAGAATAGAATTTGAGTCAGACAGATAAGAACTTGAAGTCCGGCTCTTCCACTTGACTCAAAATGGGATCTTGGGCACATTTTTATTGTCTTTAAGACTCAGTTTTTTCATTTGCAAGAAGAAGATTAAAATATATACAGCCCAAGGTTTTTACGAACCTTAAATAAATCTTGTGTTTTGAATGTGTAGTTGACACTTTACAAATGTTTCCTCTTATCTTTTACTGCAGTCATTCTAAAATTCCTGGTAGCATGGTCTCAGCAAACGTTTTAGAAAGAGTAATTTTCTCTCTAACTTTTATTGGTTTGCAATTAAGCTACCTGATACCCTTTATTCCTAACACATGACATGCCTGGAAAATTCGAAGTGAGCTAATTCCTATTGGAGACATACAGTCTCTATTTAATACCCAAGTACAATATGTTGAACTACACTTTATAGCCTAAATTAGTTTATAATTAAGTGATGATATTTAATTGGATATGACCCTTTTTAAAACTATATATTTTACCTATACAAGGGAAACATGTATCTAATTTATATTTTTAGATGTTTTGGAAAAACTCCAATATGCTCTGGCGTACTGTCATTTAAATGCATTTAAACATGTTTTACTGCTTTTGACTTTCAATATATTGGCCAATTACATTATCAATAAACATTTTTTAAATAAAGATTTTTTTTTACTTTTTATTTTACATTAGAAGTCTGCAGACAGCTGTTAATCTAGTGTTTGTACCTTTTGTCTTTATGTCCAATATAAACTCATTTTCATACTCCACATCATATTCTTTAAATTTGTTTGGATTCTAAATGTGTATTTTCCTGTGATAGCTCTACTATTCTGGTTTTCAAAAATATTTTAATTTTCAGTGTTGATTAATTGCGTTATGTTTTTAAAGCTAGACTATAAGTGCTATGTATGAAATAAAATGTACTGTTTTTATTTTCATACAATAAAATATGATATAGTTCTACCCATTACAGTCGTGTTTCATTATTTTCTTATAACTCTGTATCAATGTAATATAAATTACAATTTAAAAAGCTGAGCAAAGCGTGAGCTTTGTTCCATACACTAACAGAACAAATATTTCTTGATTACAAATTATAAATGTTGATTTTAGAGTAATATATTTATTTTCCTTGAAGAAAAGTTAATGAGTGAAATATATATGTGAGAATATTCTCTGATTGCCTAAACCCTGAGTAGATATATTCTCTTAAAGGATATGATATGCTACTATGCCCTAAAAATGCCATACTTTTACAAATACAGTCATGCACCTCATAGCAATATTTCAGTCAACAATGCAGGTCCCTTAAGATCATAATGAAGAAAAACATTTCTATCACCTAGTGACGATGGAGAAGTCATAGCGCTGTACTGCAACACACATCACCCATGTGTGCATGATAATGTAGTGTGAACAAAGCTACTGGGCTGCCAGTAGCATAAAATATAGCACAATTACGTGCAGAACATAATTCATGATAGCGATAGTAAATGGTTATGTGATTGGTTTATCTATTTACTACACTGTACTTTTAATCATTATTTTAGAATGTACTCCTTCTACTTATTTAAAAAAGAGTTCACTGTAAAACAGTCTCAGGTTCTTCAGGAGGATTCCAGGATAAGGCATCGTTGTTATAGATGTGTGTGCTTGCCCATGAAGACCGCCCAATGGGTCAAGACGTGGTGGAAGATGATGATATTGATGATCCTGATCCTGTGCAGGTTTAGGCAAACGTGTGTGTTTGATTCTTACTTTCTAATGAAACTTTTTAAAGGTAAAAATTTTTAAAGAAAACATTTTTAAAATAGAAAAAAAAGCTTATAAAATAAGGGTCTAAAGAAAGAAAATGTCTTTAGAGCTGTACATTTGTGTTTTAAGCTATTAGCAAAAAAGGGAAAAAAGTTAAAAAAAATTCAAAGTTCATAAAGTCAAAAAGCTACAGTAAGCTCTGGTTAATTTATTATTCAAGAAAGAAAAATATGACAAGCTTAGAGTAGTTTCAGGGTACAGTATTTCTAAAATCTACAGTAGTGTCCAGTAATGTTCTTGGCCTTCACATTCACTTACCACTCACTACCTGACTCACCCAGAGCAACTCCTAGTCCTGCAAGCTCTATTTGTTGTAAGTGCCCTGTACAGGTGTACCATTTTTAATCTTTTATGCATCTTTTTACTGTACCTTTACTATGATCAGATATGTTTAGATACATAAATACTTACCATTGTGCTACAGCTTCCTACAGTCATGTGCTGTACAGGTTTGTAACCTAGGAGCAATAGGCTATACCATATGGCCTAGGCACGCAGTAAGCTATACCATCCAGGTCTGTGTGTGAGTACACTTTATGATGTTCCCACGATAACAAGATCACTTAACAATTCACTTCTCACAAGGCACTCCCATCATCAAGGGATACTTGACTGTATCTCTATAGCAACTGAGGTTGCAACGTGGACGGCCTGTCCCATAATTCACATTTGAAAAATATTACCTCTCATTGAAAAATCATTATGGCTATTATTTATTTTTGCAATTCCTTAAGAACTAAGAAGCTAATGAGACTGGGTACAAGATTTTAAATAGAAACACTAAAGCAAATAGTAAATTTCACAGGAAATTTATCAGACTTAACATAGTAATAAGCATTATAAAAAAATCTCACACATAGCAACCAGCAAAATAATAAAACCTTTAGGAGTCAATCTTTGTCCACCAGCTCCACCATATGGCATTGTGAGAATTTACACCTTCTATCCAAGGGAAAAAATCTTCCTGAATATTAAAAAACACTTATTCTATGGTGAACTGAAAGTTATATGGCAAAAAAAAATTTAAAGTAATAAGAAACAAGTAACACTTTATGAATAATGAATGTGCATTTCTTCACCTCATTTTATGTTTCAGAGGTCCTCAGAAAATGGTATTTTTTCCATGGAAAAGCATATGTTAAGGTAAATTAACCTTTAATTTTAAACCTAAACACATTTATAATGCTTTGCAATCTTATTTTCCCTTGCAATGTTATTTTTCCAAACTGAATTGGAGTTCATGGTTTTGTTTTATCCAATAAAATTGTATCCAATAATATTTATATGGTAGTCTAGATATTTACTATATTTTATATAATAGCTCATATGTCCATGAAAATTGCATCATTTCAAAAATATAGGAAGATGTATAAAAAGTTATGGCAAACACTTAGAAATCTATGAATGAACCTCTATAAAATTAAACAATTTCCTCACCTTAACTTTCTACTTCTCTTTCCACCCCACAACTTTGATCTGTGTCTTAAACTGGAGCATAAAAGTATATTTAAAAAATAAATGCCACAAAGCTACTGTTGTGAATAGCAAAACACAAAGCTAACCAGCGTGAGCATAAGAAAGAGAGGCTCTGTAAGGAATTTATGCACAACTGGAAGAGGAGTTGAATAACGAAGCTGGGGAGGGTAGTGGTGGGTGTGTGTTCTCGGGTACCCGGTTTCCATGCTGCAGTCCAGATGTGAGTTCTAGAGTCTTCTGGATCAATCAAGTATCATCTGTAGAAGTTGTAATTGGACTTGCTTAAACTCAGCGGCCAGGGAAGAGTTAGAGTCACACGTGTTCACCAACACCAAAGAAAGTGTGCAAATTACTAAGTGTCAATTACATGTAGTTGGTGTAGATCCAGACAAACCAAAACATAGGTCTAGAGGTAGTGGTGCTAGTTGTGGTAGAGTATCATTTCCGTCCTAGTTGTATAGCTTCAATACTTAAGTGATCCAAATGTAAATTGTGTTATTAACCAGATAACTGAACATTTCTAGCCCCACAGATTTAAGTCAAACATTACATTTATCGATTTTAGATGCAAATTGTGCATGGTGGGGACAATGATAAGTTTCTCCATAGGAATGCGGTCTTCTTTCTCGGGGAAGATCGTAGAAGTAGCTAGCTAAATGAAAAGGAGGCATAGATCATAAAGCATGTCTCACTAAGTGTTAAAGGAGATGAGAAGAAATCTGAGAATATTCCGGATTGAAAGACTTCTTTACAGCAGAGAATAAAGGTATTAGCTATCGCCATGAGTAAGTCAGTGGGTAACGGTGGATCACTATGGCCATGAGAGTAAAGTCATTTGCAGACAGGGTACCAACACAAATCTGTGGGAAGTCATAAATTGCAAGGATGTACAGGTAATACATTGGCATGGGTGCACTTCTTAAGTATTTTTTATATCCTAACATCAATTTCTCAGTAATAAAGTAATTAGACCTATCCTTTATTGAGCATTACTTACATGTCAGTTGTGTATCTGTTTTACATCCAGTAACATACTTAAGGTTTACAGCAACCCTGTGAAGTAAATATTATTATCATATCTTTTTTGTACAACTAGGAAACCAAGACATGGAGGAGTCAAGTAATCCACTCAAGATCACACATCTAAAAATGATTTAATCTAACTTTGTAGTCTATACAAGGATAAATTTTTCTACAAAGCATATTCATTAAACAATACACAAAAAAAACAACTAGATATAGCAGACATGTACACATCACACTACCCAATAAAAACAGCACACACGTTTTTCTCAAGTGTACATGGAACATCTTTCAGGACAGACCATAAAGTAGGCTACAAATTAAGTCTCAATACATTGAAACGGGTAAATAACGTACAAAATGTCTTTCTTGACCACAACAGGACTAAGTAGAAATCAGTAACAGAAATAAAACTGAGCCAAGCATGGCGGCTCATGCCTATAATCCCAGCACTTTGAGAGGCTGAGGAGGGCTGATCACTTGAGGTCAGGAGTTCGAGACCAGCCTGGCCAACATGGCAAAACCCCATCTCTACTAAAAATACAAAAATTAGCCAGGCGTGGTGATACACACCTGTAATCTCAGCTACTTGAGAGACTGAGGCAGAAGAATTGCTTGAATCCAGGAGGTGGAGGTGGCAGTAAGCTAAGATTTTGCCACTGTATTCCAGCCTGGGAGACAGAGCGAGACTCTTGTCTCAAAAAATAAAATAAAATAAAACTGATAAAGCTGGAAAATTCATAAACTTGTGGAAATTAAACAACAGTCTTCAACAACCAGTCAATCAAAGAAGAAATCATAAGGGAAATTAGAAAATGCTTAGAGACAAAAATAAAAATAAAACATACCAAAATTCATGGGATGCAGTGAAAGCTATGTTAAGGTGAAATTTATAACTATAAATGTTTGCATTAAAAAACAAGAAAAATCTCAAATCAACAATCCAACTTTAAAACTTAAAGAACTAGCAAAGGAACAAACTAAACCCAAAGCTGCCAGAAGGAAGTAAATAATGAATATCAGAACAGAGATAAATAAAACAGAGAATAGAAAAATATCAATGAAACCGAAAAGATTTTTGAAAAGATAAACGAAATTAACAAACCTTTGGCTAGATGAACTGAGAAAAAAAGAAGACAAATTACTAAATTCAGAAAGGAAAGTGGGGAGATTATTACTAATTCTACCAGAAGAAAAATTGCATTTTTTGGCTGGGCACATTGGCTCATGCCTATAATCCCAGCACTTTGGGAGGCTGAGGAGGGTGGATCACAAGGTCAGGAGATCGAGACCATCCTGGCCAACATGGTGAAACCCCATCTCTACTGAAAAAATAAAAATTAGCTGGATGTGGTGGCTCATGCCTGTAGTCCCAGCTACTCCAGAGGCTGAGGCAGAAGAATCGCTTGAACTTCAGAGGCAAAGGTTGCAGTGAGCCAAACTCGTGCCACTGCACTCGAACCTGGCAACAGAACAAGACTTCATCACAAAAAAAAAATTGCATTTTTGTACCCTAAAAATGAACAGTCTGAAAAGTAAATTACAAAAACAATTTATTTTACAATAGCTTCAAAAAGAATAAAATACTGAGGAATTAATTTAACCAAGCAGGTGAAAAATGTGTACAACAAAAATTAAAAAACATTGCTGAAAGAAATTGAGTAAGATAAATAAATGTATTTCCATGAAAATTGACTAGGTTACTTAACATTGTTTAAGATGTCAACACTATCCAAAGCAATCTACAGACTCAATGCAATTTCTATCAAGAGTCCTCAAATCGATATGGAATCTCAAGGGACCTTGACTACCCAAAACAATTCTGAAAAAGAACAAGACTGGAGGACTCACACTTTCTGATGTCAACATTTACTTCAAAGCTGCAGTAATCAAAATAATGTAGTACTGGCATAAAAACAATCCTTATAGACCAAAGGAATACAATAGAAAGCACAAAAATGAACCACCTCGTATATGGTAAAGTGATTTGAGTAAGGGTCATAGGGCTATTCAATGGGGAAAGGGAAGTATTTTCAACAAATGGTACTGGGAAAACTGGACATCCAGGTGCAAAAGAATGACGCTGGACCCATACCTAACACCATATATAAAAATTAACTGAAAATGGATCAAAGGCCTAAATGTAAGACCAAAGATTATAAAACTCTTAGCAGAAAGCATAAGGCAAAAGCTGCATGTCACTGGCTTCAGCAATGATTTCTTGATATAACACTAAAGGCGCAGGTGACAAAAGAAGAAATAGACAAATAAGACTGCATAAAAATGTAAAAATTGTGTGCATTGAAAAACATTATCAACAGAGTAAAAATGCACTCTACAAAATGGGAGAAAATATTTACAAATCATATATTTGAGAAGGTATTACTATGTAGAATATGTAGAGAACTCCTAAAACTCAACAATAACAACAAGCTTGATTCAAAAATAGGCAAGGGCTTGATTAAACATTTTTCCAAAGAAGATCTACAAATGGCCAATATACACGTGAAAAGATACTCAACAACACCAATTGCCACTAATCATTAAGAAAATGCAAATCAAAACTATGGCAAGATACCACTTTGCACACATTAGGATGACTACTATCTAAAAAAACACACATACCCAGAAGATAGCAAGTGTTGGGGAGGATGTGGAGAAATTGGATCTCTTGTGCACAGTTGCTGGGATTGTAAACGGATACGACCATGATGAAAAACAATATAAGAGTTCCTCAAATAATTAAAAACAGAATTATCAAATAATTCAACAATTCTACTTCTGACAGAAGGATTGAAAATGGGGTCTCAGATATTTATACTTCCATGTTTATAGCAGCATTATTCACAATAACTGAGACATGGAAACAACCCAAGTGCCCACCAACAAATGAAAGGATAAACAAAACCTGGTCTGTACAGATAATGGAGTCTTACTCAAGACTCAGAAAGGAAGGAAGTTCTGACATAAGCAACAATATGGATGAATCCAGAGGACATTACGCTAAGTGAAATACGCTATTCACAAAAAGACAAATATTGTAAGGATTTTACTTACAAGAGGCACTCAGTGTAGTCAAAATCACAAAGACAGAAAGTAGAATGGTGGTTTCTGGGGCCTGAGGGGAAGGGACATGGAGCGTTATTATTTAATGATATAGAGTTTCAGTTTTACAAGAAGAAAAGAGCTAGGAATATGGGTGGTGGTGTTGGTTGCACAATATTATTAATGTATTTAATAGCACTGAACTGTGCACTTAAAAATGGTTAAGATGGTAAACCTTATGTGTTTGTTTTGGTTTTTTTTTTTTCTTTTGTTTGTTTTGTTTTGTTTTTGAGACGGAATCTCACTCTATCGCCAGCCTGGCGCAATCTCAGCTCACTGCAACCTCCGCCTCCTGGGTTCAAGTGATTCTTCTGCCTCAGCCTACCGAGTAGCTGCGACTACAGGCGCCTGCCACCACGCCCAGCTAATTTTCGTATTTTTAATAGAGACAGGGTTTCACCATGTTGGCCAGGATGGTCTCTATCTCTCGACCTCGTGATCCGCCCACCTCAGCCTCCTAAACTGCTGGGATTACAGGTGTTAAGTATATTTTTAACACAGTGAAAAAGCTGGAAAAAAATCCTTGGAAATTTTTTTCAAAAAATTAAAGCGCATATAAGGTTTATCCTGAGACAAATGATGCTTCCTTCAAACTTAACTAAAATTATAAACAGTGTAGAGAATCAATTGCAGTATAATTCAAATTGAAGAGGTAGATTCTAAATACTTACTCCATGCCTTGTTCTGTGTCAAGTACTAGATATAAGAAGATAAATATATCGGACATGCAAGAATATCAATCTACTATCGAGTTGATAGCACTTGCTGCAGAATCTACACTAAAGAATTACACAGCAACAACAATGTTTACTTACTGTTTGGACAGTTAATTTTGTAATAGTAAAAGCAATCAAACATTGAGCACCTATTATAACTTAGTGAATTTTCCCGTTATCTAATCTTCCCAACAATACTGTCAGTTGAGATTATCATTCCCCTTTTACGGGTGTGGAAAGTGAGGCTTCAGGAGGTTAGTGAGCAAGTCACAAGTCCCAAATTAGGTCGTGGTGAAGCTGGCTTTGCAACCCATTTTTTGTTTGGTTTTGGTTTTGGTTTAATTTTAAGGCTTACGCTTTTCTGATGACACCAAATGAAACCCCTAGAAAATTAATTAAATTTCACCTGCTTACTCTCATCTCCCCAGACACAGAAGTGAGCTATAGATTACTGTGACATTCCCATGAAATGCATCCTCACAGGCAGGGCAATTATCACTGGTTACCATAGGCACCATGGTTGACTCATCTGCAATATTTTGGGGTGGATACCCTTTACATCACCCAAATCACAGCACAGAGAAGTTTGCTCTGCAAACGCGTGGCTAGCTCGTTGAAGATTTGTCTAAGCAGTCAGGAATAATCTCTGCAGAATTACAAAGCAATTTCTTCTGATGTTTCCATCAAAGATTTCTCTGTGTCAACATTCTACACCATTAAATCACAAGCAAGGATAATGGTACCAGATTTCACATTGGTTGTAAGTAGCATAATAAATGGTCTCCTTAAATGGGCGAGAAGTGTGTGTGTGTGTGTGTGTGTGTGTGTGTGTGTGTATTTTAAAGAAATCTTTCAGTATGTTTATTCTTTGAAAAGGGTTCTTGGTACTTTTTGCTAAGGCTTTGGGTTTCTATCTTGAACAAAAGTAACTTGACTTTCACACGGGTTTGCAGGAGGTCTGAGCACTTAATTACAGTCCATTATCCGCTTTCATTATCTTTCCTCCTGCCTGAATGAGTTCAACAATTTCCAGACATTACTACTTTCATATAATTTTTCATTTTCTCTAATGTCATCATTTTATCACCAAGTTTTTGATCTTTACAGTTCATCTAAGTTTTATACATTCAGAGAGGCACTTCATTGTAAAAGCACCTTAATTTTTTCCAGCTTAAAATTTAACTCTTGCTTTACCTTATATTTCCTTTTCACCCACGTATTTGATTTCTTTTTAAAACATATTAAAATATAATTCCTTGAAACTAATTTGAAAATGTCTGCTTGTACCCATCCTAATTTGGATATTCCAAAAGTGTGAACTCGGTGCTAACTTATTTTCCTCTTTTTGGACAATAATAAATATCCCATAGGGGAAAATGCTGTGTAGATATCAAAGAGGTGTCTATAAATACTCTTCCCAGACACTAACATCGACTCCTGTCTAGACAGATTCATTTTAAACTAGTTTTGAAGCCATCTAACTCTACTATATGCATTCTTTCCAGGGTCCTCCAACCTGTTATAAAATCATTCGACTCAGTGATTCTCCAGGCAATTGCCTTAACACACCACAGTCTGGGTATCTACGAGGGTTGTTATCTTATCTGAGAATTACACTTAAATTTGGTGGAGATGACCTTTTTTAAACAAACTTTATTGGCTTGTACTTAATATGTTATGGTATTCAAGCACTCATTCACCATTTCCCCGAGAATGTTTTGAAGTATTTGCCCTGATACGTTAAGCAGCATTGTATTTTTATTTAAAAGGATTCTAGCATCCCTTCCTTGCAAATTCTTCAGAATTTGCTAATATTTTGAGATACTGTGTTTCCATAGAAGGATGCAAAAAATATTAATAGAGAACTATGAACATATGCATACATAGGTGTGTGTAGACACACAAGAATAAAAGAAGAGGAATACAGAAAGAACACATGCGAATACAACTCACCACAAGCTATAAATTTCAAATAGACTACAACAATACACTAGTACTATGCACAACATAGAAAGTAAAGTTTATGGGAAGATCCCCCTTACACTTGCAAATGATTGTTGCGATAAAAAAGAAAACTTTTAAGTTGCAGAATGCAAATTATACTGCATTTCAAATTGTAATATTTAATTGCTAAAATATTTGAGCCTTAGAGATAATCTATACCAAAGGGAATTCATGCCCTTTTCATGAAGAGAAATTGAGCGGAATTTACCTAATCTATACAGATATAGAATATATACCTTTTTAAAAAATTTTTTTAACTTTTTTTTTTTTTGAGACAGAGTCTGTCTCTGTCGCCCAGGCTGTAGTGCAGTGGCACAGTCTCGGCTCACTGCAACCTCCACCTGCCGGGTTCAAGCAATTCTCCTGTCTCAGCCTCCCAAGTAGCTGGGGTTACAGGCACCTGCCACCATGCCCGGCTAATTTTTGTATTTCTAGTACAGACAGGGTTTCTCCATATTGGCCAGGCTGGTATCGAACTCCTGGCCTCAGGTGATCCACCCGCCTCGGCCTCCCAAAGTTCTGGGATTGCAGGTATGAGCCACCAAGCCTGGCCAGAATATATACCTTTTCATTTTAATTATTTGTGGATCACGCTGTGTGCCTCACACACAACCCATGCACTGTCCCCTCCCCAGGTTTCACACATCAGTGTTGCTGCTACTGGCTTCTTTCACATTCTCTCAGGATAAAGAGCATAGCAGAACTCATAAAGGTGGTTTCCAAGAGCTGACTTAAACACAAAATTCAAAGAACAAATAATTACTCACCAGACTTATTTTATTATTTGACTTTCAAGAAACATAGACCTTTCTTAGAACTTCATAGCGTATTGCCTACATCACAATTTACATCCATTTAGGCAAAACTGACAATATATTTTTTCATCTGCAGGTAAATGTTTTCTTCAAACTCTTCTGAATCCTCCTAATCAGGCTAATCAATACCCGGCTAGGACACACTGCAAAGCAGCTGATATCTGCAGCATCTTTTTATCTGCCCCACACCCCGCCTTTAGAAGCAAACTCTCCTTTCCCTTCGCCAGTCCAGTTTCAGTAGCAGGCTCCTGGAAATGCACTCCTGACTCACTACTGACCCGCCATGACCCACGCAACTCACTGATTCTGTTTAATCCACCAAGGTCTTGTGAAATAATTCAACAAAATCAGATAAACAAGGTTATAACCAGAAGTGAAAGTCTCACTGCCTGAATTTATTCCCTGAGATCATATCTCCAGATTTTCTCCCTCTTAACATTATATCTTTGTTTTCTTGTTTCCTTGTTTTGTCTTGATTTGTTTTGTTTACCAAATCTACTGCAGATGAAATCTGATTTTTCACATTTGTGAATGTCATCAAAGCTAACTACGTACACTTACACTTCCCTAATTTGGATGTGATTTAAAACGAAATTTAACTAAATCGGATTAAGCTTGGAGAAAGTAAAAGAAAATCATTAAACTGATTAAATAATTAAAGTCAACATATTAGTATCCAGAGATAGCAACTATTACATTTGGAATAGTAATTCTGTGATTTTTCTCTATTTATTCATACCTATATAAGCATGTAGGCAGTTTATGATATATTGTTTAACCATAAAATTGATAATTTTCACAACTAATGGGGTAGATAATTATGCATGATAAAATAAGTAAAGAGGAAATAGTAGAAACTGTATTTGATAACATGCCAATTATCTATACATATGTCATAACTGTATAAAGTCTATATATTTCTGTTCTGTACAGAAAATTGCCATATGTATAATATACAAAAGTTTTATCTGAGTGCTTTATGTATTATATCATGAGCATTTTCCCAATTTATCAAGTAGTTCTTAATGTTGTATAATATATCATCTTTTGGAAATACTGCCAGTTAATTGTTCATGCCTTTGAAAAAACTTGTATACTTCCAGATGTTAATACTATTATATCTTTCATTGACACTGCCATTCTTGAACTTGGTTGGATTCTAGACCAAATCTCCCATTATTACCTTGAATTCTAGGACATTACATTATTGGACTGAAAACTAAAGACATTAAAATTATTTTTTTTAAGATGAAGTCTTGCTCAGTCACCCAGGCTGGAGTGCAGTGGCTCGATCTCAGCTCACTGCAACCTCTGCCTCCCGGGTTCAAGTGATTCTCCTGCCTCAACCTCCCGAGTCCCTAAGACCACAGGCACATGCCACCACACCAGGCTAACTTTTTGCATTTTTAATAGAGATGGGGTTTCACCATGTTAGCAAGGATGGTCTTCATCTCCTGACCTTGTGATCCAACCGCCTTGGCCTCCCAAAGTGTTGGGATTATAGGCTTGAGCCACTGTGCCCGGCCAACATTAAAATATTTTAACACACACTGCTAATGTGTTTCTCTAGAAAGGTTTTACCAAATTATCAATGATGTTAACTTCATGTTAACTTCAGTGACCGTAACTTCCTTATATTTTGTTTCTTATTTCCTAGATTAAAACATTTCATGCATATAGTTTGCATTGTTTATTACAAATCAGTTGCATATTATTAGATTTTGTGTTGATCTGCCATTTATAGGTAATTTGTGAATCGACCTTAGTTCATTTTTATTGGTGCTTTTGTTTAGGAACTTTTTGTCGTTTATAAAAACCTATCATGATATTACAGTAATTAATACTTTATCTGGCATTTACATTGTAAATTATTTTCTTAGCTCTAACAAGTTTGATCTTTTGACTTAAGGGTATTAAATGTACTGTTGATAATTTTCTCTGCAATCTCTTTTCAATATACTATGATCTAGTGTTTTACTTTGCATGTTTTGTTTTGGTATATGATATGAGATACGAACAAATATAGAATATAGAGTTTCTCCAAATACTCTAGATAATGAGAAGATCTTCCCAATACCATTAATCAAAAAATCCATTACCCCATTGGTTTGATAGGTTCTCTTTATCACACACAAACACACACACACACACACACACACACACACACACATATGTATGCACACGTAGACAAACACACCTAGAAAGAGAAGCAAGTGATGCTTTCTCCAATTCTTCCATCTGTCGAAGCTAGCAACAGAACCACAATGTTTACAAGGAAATATCATTGTTTATCTGCTATGATCAAACTACCCACATTCTTATTCTTCTTTATTCTCTGCATTCATTCTCATTTGTTTTTGAATGATCTTTCGTAACTTGTATTAAGCCCTCACTTGGCATCCTCACCAAACCTTATTTCTTCCATTCCATGGCCAATAATTTTATTAAAACCAAAAATTAATTGGGGAAGAATGTGCACCTGTAACATAGTTCGATACTCCCTCAAAAGATCACGGCACATTTCCTTATGGTTAAAATTCATTTTTAAGTTTACTAGTGTGTTTTCTTCATATCTACCTAATGCAATTTTCTCTAGGAAGATTCCTAGAAGCGCTTTGAATTTTATTTAATTTTCTTTTTTCTCTAGTTTTTAGTTGGTATCATATTTCAAGTATTTTCTCATCCCTGTGTCATCAAACATTATGGATAATATATGAGAACATTTTAGTTCTATGTTAGCATTCATTTACTTTATTGAATACTCATTTATTTCTAATTTCTTCTCTAGTTGATTCTCTTACATTTATTATTTATGCAAATGTAAGTAATGCAAAGTTGTCTATTGAGCAATAACTTACATCTCCTTTTTCTGTTTCGTGTTTTACTTATTGCATTGACCAAAATTTCAACAACAATGTTGATAGGTCACGTGGTACATTTGTAAATATATATTCTAATGATATCTCACTGTTATCTGTGCATATGCTTTTTTGAGATAGATTTAATTAAGAGTTTCCTCTTTGTCCTATTTTCTGGAACATATTTATTTTGAAATTAACAATGGGTATTGTACACTAACATGCCATTCCTAATATAAACTATTTGCTTATAGTGGCTAACTTTTCTAATTTGTTATTATATTTAATTTCTGATATCTTAATTAGTTTTTAGAAAACTCTTATATAAGTAGGCAATATATTAGAGTGGAGTAGAGTATGACTTTGTACTCAAAAGATTTCTAATCAGGTTCTGAAATTCATTAGTGATGTGACCATGATGAAAGTTATTTAAACCATATGACACTCAGTCTCTTGATCTGTAAAATGGGACTAGTATTATCTAGTCAATTAGACTGCTTAATTCAGTGCCTGACACAAACCACAAATAAGTAAAAATAAATATTGTGAGTGGTTGGAATTATATAGTTTCTTACATAATATTGATGAACAGAAAATTTAAATACATCCATATGTTTTTTAGAAAGTGTTATCTTCATTTAGATTTTAGATCTCTTAGGACATATACATGATTTAGATAATTTTATGTGATTTCTTAAGTTTTTAAAATTAACTACTCTCCATACTAAATCATATACATATATATATACATGAGAATGATGTGTTTATTAAATCTAGGGAACTGCATCTCTAGATCCTGACCTTCGAAATTTTAATATAGATGAATCTTCAGAAACTTTCTTCAGTTTTTTTTATTGGTTTCTTAAAAATGGACATTTCAAAAAAATCCTCATTGTTTTAGTATAGAGTAATAATATGTACATTTATGAAATTAATTTGTATCTAGATCATTATGTATAGTTGCCATTGAATTTGCATTTGTCTACCTTGAGTGTTCTAGCAGTTTACCTATTTTGTTTTGAAGTTCTTCCTTTGTAAAAAGGAAAACAAAGCATTCTTGCATTTCCCAACATATTTTATTAGGGGTTTTTTTTCTAACTTACCTTTTTCCCCTTTAATATATTCTTCCATTTAATATTCTTAGTTTTATTCCAGGTTTTCTTATCTGACTTTCTGAGTGAATGTTTCAGTCTTATTTTTTTCATATACAAAGCAAAGCATTTAATAGTATGAATTTTCCTAAGGATGGCTTGTCTAACTTTCAAATCTTGTTTTAAGATGCCATTTCTCACATCATTTCAAAATAGTCTATAACTTAAAT
This sequence comes from Cacajao melanocephalus, assembly GCA_963573385.1. NCBI lineage: Eukaryota > Metazoa > Chordata > Mammalia > Primates > Pitheciidae > Cacajao > Cacajao melanocephalus. The sequence continues at coordinate 22,139 of CAUYLG010035724.1, forward strand.
TTTTATTTCCTTTTTTCAACCCAACAGATATTTGGTTTTGTTTCTTCTGAATTTTTAAATAATTTAGTGTAAAACTTCATATTAATTTTTATGAATTTTTATCATTGTGGTCAGATAATAAAACTTTACAAGTTTTGAGTCGTAGAATTTATTTTCAGCTTCTTAACACTTTTCTAATATGAATAGCTGTGTTATTTGTTAAGAGTCAAAGTAATGTGTGTTTTAGTCACAATTTCCTGGGCTATAAGTATCCTCCCCTGCTTGAATTCTGAATTTGCCAGAGCAAGAGGCCTGAGTTCTGTTTTTTTTTTTTTCTTTTATACACCCAGCCAGTAAATTGCTTAACCACTCTGATTCTGATTCACCTTGACCATACTTAATCTGTCTGGGCCTTAGTTTTTAAATGTTAACAAAGAAATGCTCATTCTACCTCATAAAGCTTCTTCAAGATATCATTAGCATAGGAAAAAGTAGAACCAAAACTTTGCTCTCTTTTTTATGTGTGAGTAAGGTGTTGCTTTCATCTTTCAAGCAAATTTTCTATCTTTAAATTAACTTTACTGATGTATTATTTACATTAAAAATGTGCCCATTTAAAGTTTGATGTGTTTTTACAAACGTTTACACCTGTGTGTCTACAATCCCAAACAAGATAGATAATATTTCCATCACCCCAAAAAGTCCTTATGTGCCCCTCACCAAGAAACCCATTTCCTGGACATACATGGACAGACACTGACTTCTAATTTGTTTCCACTAGCAGAAAAAGCAAATGGGAGCAGAGATATCACCAGATGAGACATCACCAAAACCATGGAACACTGAAACCCAATTAACAAGGGACAACAGACTAACTTCATCTAGGAGTGAAAAACGAAGTGAAAGTAATGAATAGGCAAAGCATGGAGGGCTCCAGGACAGTAAAACTATTCTACATGATACTATAATGATGCACATGTCCTTAAGACACAGGGTCCTTTCCGTGCCGCTTCCCCAGCCGGAAATCTCCACCGCCTCTGCCCAGGCTTCACCTGGGCCTCTGGGCTCACTCTGCCCATGCGGCCTAGCAGGCAAGCTTGGTTCCTGCTATGGACCTGGAACCCACACCTGCTGCTGCTCTGTGCCCAGACCACAGTGGGCACAGGCATGCCACACCAGCTTCCACCTTGAGTTCTGGCATCTGAACAAGGGGGACGCAGCAGCACCTGAAAACAGAAGTGCTACCAACCAGAGAGCCCCAAAGGTTGTTACAGCTTTTGCTCAGGGAGTCTCAGGTCTGAGCCCCCAGGAAGTGTTACAGCTCTCTCTCATTCTTGCCACCCACAGTCTGCGAATGGTGGTGTGTCACAGCTCATTTGGTCCCACTGCCCACAGCTTGGTGAATGGGGGCATGTGACACCCAGCAGTTTTTTCACTCCTGTAGCTCAGCCAAGAGAGTGTTACAGCTCTTTTCATATCCACTGTTTGGCAGATTCCAGGTTCTTGTCCCATGACCAAGACGAATGAGGTACGGGACACTGAAGAGTAAGCAAAGCAAAGAAGATTTTTTTTGACTGACAGAAAGTCTCGAACAACAAGAGGGGACCCGAAGTTCTTAGCCTTCTGTGTGAGAGGTGGCCTAAAGTGGGTAGCCATGTGTGACAATGAGTCTGGGGTTTCTATTGGCTCAGAATTGGGGAGTGTGTAGTGATTTGTCCATGGGCAGGCCTTGTAAAACCACCATTCAGTTGGCTAAAAGGCATTGAGGACATTTTTACTCTGGTCATGGACTCTATGAGTAGGTGTATTATACGTGTGTTTGGGATGGTGGCTAAGAGAATGAAGAATATAGGGACATTTACAATCTATAAATGAGTAATTTAAAAATTGTAATTTAAGTTTACTATTTTTTTTTAATGTTTATGATCATTATTGTTTTAGAGACAGGGTCTTGCTCTGTCACTCACTGCAGCCTCAGCGACCTGGGCTCAAGCATTCCTCCTGCTTCAGCCTCCGGAGTAGCTAAGACCACAGGCACACATCATCCTGCCCGGCTAACTCTGTCTTTTGTAAAGGCAGGGTCTCACTATGTTTCCCAGGCTGTTCTTGCACACCTGGCCTAAAGCAAACCTCCCTCCTCGGCCTCCCAAAGTGCTGGGATTACAGGCATGAACCAGCAAGCCCAGTCAAGCATATTACTTAAAACATAAAAACAAAGCAGCTATAAAGCCGAAAGTGATTGGATGCAAGGACTGGGACATGGGAAAGGTGGGAGAAACACTGTTGCTTTGTTTTACATTTAGTTTTTAATTTGTACAAATACTACTTTGATTAAAATTTTAAAATTTTAGATAATGAAATTACATAGAAAAAAAGAATTAACAATGCATTATCATGCGACTTTACCACCTGTGTTTGACTTAATCCCCAGTCACATTCTGGTGTCCTCCTGTGGACCAGAATAATGCTTCTCTCATGTTTGTATCTGCCAAGTCTCCCATAGTGCCTTGCTTCTAGAAGGAGTTCAATGAATACACTGAATGTAATATGTCAAACTGGTTAATACGCAATGAGCCATCTTTTCACAAAAAGAAAAAGGTTATAATATGCAGAACACTAAAGCATTATTAAAAATATCATGAATGGGGTATATGGCAAGAGAGTACACTTGGAAGCCAGACCTTGTTTAAAGTCCCTCTCAGCTACATATTATTTGTGAGATACTGTAGAATATTCTTAAACCTCTAACATCAACATGTTCTCATTTTTAAATGGTGATTATCACAGTTCACTCGTTGGTTTGCTGTGAAGATTAAAGGAAATTTCATGTAGCACAGTTTGTGGCTTCCACATTACATATATTAAGTAAATGACAGTTTCCCTTTTCAGAACATTGATAAGTGGCATAAAGGCTTCAGTGAAAAAACAATTCACGAGCTTATATTTCTTGATGGAAAGGAATTAGGGAATAAACTGGGTGGTGTAACATAAAAAATGCACTACAAAGTCAGGGCTAAGGCTACAAAAGTAATACGTGCCCATCCACAGAAACTGACACAAGAATATTTCCACCAGTTCTGCAAAATCTCTGGTTCTGGATTTGAAAGAGTTTTGGACTTTGACTGGAGAGGTTAATACCAGGACAATATCTCTCTCTATGCCTTTACCAAAGCCAGAACTTCTCTCAGATCCCCTTGAACAGTCAAAATCAGCCTAATCAAAGACAGGAATAAAGAAGAAACAAAATAACCAGAATAGAAACTCAGATTTTTTTTTTAATCAAGATTGGTTCTTACAAAGTTGAGTTTCTCTGCCTCAAAGGTTTGTCTGTGTGCTTTGTACCTCCACGTTGACCTCTGCAGTCTCAGAGCAGTTGCAAGCTTCAAAGAGAGTCCTATACATGAAGGAAACACATAGTTCTGCTGTTAGAATTTAAAAAAAAAAACCAACATTCCTTAAAGATGTCTCTTATCAATTACAACTCAAGTGTTGATTACAAAGAGAAACAATTTCCCATTCAAGACCGCTTAAATCCTGTTTAGTTTAATATATTCATTTAATCTAGGTTGACTCTCCAAAGGTCTTCAGCATGGCGTGCTGGCATCCCCTCCGCCAGCCCCCACCCCCAAACTCTGAAAGGAACATATAGGATATTGGACAATACACAATGGAACAAGCAGAGAGACAGAAACAAATGACCGTTGTGATGAGAAAGCCAAGAGATTCTTGATGCAGGCTAAGGGTCCAGGAAAAAGGCGGCCAACAGTTGATCCCAACAAGAAAGCCTTGTCTCCTCAGAAAACTGCACTTTGTTTATGGGGGGGGGGAGAATCAAAAGCATTGTAGAAATTGCTCTAATTTCCCATAACACAAATGTTATAAAACCAAGAATAGCTGAATGAAAAGGCAGCTGATCCAGCAAACAAGTCTAGAGTGATGAAGTCTAGTCATGGTCAACAGTTAATTAAATTCAACATACAGTTTTTATCATCCTCACGCTTTGACTTTCTGACATTTACACTCCCCGTTCTCTTGTTAGGGAGTCTCTTCCCGGCTGAAATTTCTGAATAATACTAATAATCTTCCATTTAGCTGAAAGGGGCAATATATGGGTATTTTGATCATCTTTAGCTAATACAGGAAAGGAAAGCATCAGGAAGCCCTCTTGCCTTTCGAGTGTGAACTGTATTCGCATTCTTCCTAGTCAGTTATGAGTGGTTATAATGACTTGTGGCTGATTATTAGAGAAATTGATATTTTCACAGGTGTGTAGGACTAAATATAGGAGCACATGTGCAATGGCATCATGGCAGATATTTTATTCACCTGCAAGTTAAAGAAAAAGGATGTTTCATAGGTCAATAAAAATATTTTCCATGTATGTATTGTATATTATTATATTATAAATTACATTATAGTTTATTATATTAATATTGTTAGGTATTTTATTATTATAAATTTATCAAAATAATTTTATTATATTATTTCTTCTTTGAGGTAATTGTGAGGATAATTTATCTTGTCTAATCAAATTAATCTAAATTACTATGACTAATTTGGATATAACATGAGCCCAAAGAATCTCCAAATCTCCAAAATAAAAGTGAAATTTCTGCGAAAATACAAAGGAAATACTTTTTATCAATTCTATGTTTTTAATGCTGGACCCAATTGAAATTATGATTTGACTTGAGAATTTAATGATATGGTCATATGTACCTCCACATTTAGCCAAAAATAAATATTTTAGACTAGTTCACGTTGATCTCCTGGACATGAAAACTGCAATTCCCACCCTAGCTGGTTGTAGAAGGAGAACATGCCAGAATCTCCACCGGGAGGGGTAGGAAGGGGCCAGTAGCCCCACACACTCTTGAACATAGACTTCACATGAGTGGGCCTGTGTGGGAGGTCCCTCAGCAATGTTGAAACCGTATTGACTTAAAACATCTCTCCTCCCCCAAAACAGAAACAAAGCAAACAGACAACCCTGGCCACCTGGATGCATCGCACATTTCATGTGTGAACATGCATGTTTTTAAGCTCCTGTTATTTTCTATGATTTTCCCCCAGTGTTCATGCTTCTAACACGTTCAATCAACAATCATTGAGGACTTCCAAGCTCCCAGGAGGCTACAGTGAGCAAAAAGTAGCAATTCCCAGCCCAATAAAGCTTCTAGTGATGGGAAAGGCAGACAATATCAAAGAAATAAATAAATATGTAAAAATATAAGTAGATACAAGTGATAAAAATTAAATTAGAGTGAGAGGGAGGACAGTGTGTGGTGTGGCAGTGGATGCTTTATTTAGGATGACCAAAAAGGTCTCTCTGAAAAGGGTACGAGCCATGTGATGCTGGAAAAAGCAGCCCTGAAGTGACGCCAGTGAGCAGGAACTCAGGCAGGATGTGAGAGGGAGTGTGGACGGTCCGTGAGGTGAGGACAGAGAAGCAAATGCCGCACGCAGGGTGCCTCCCCTCTCGCACTGAGCGAGGTGACTTCTGGCGTTGGAGCAGAGATGTGGCATAACTTACTCTATCACGCTGGCAATTGGAAGGTCACTGCATACATCCAGATGAAAGTGGGGGATCATGTGGAAGTCACAGGTGATGAGAAATAGGCAGATTGTTAAACATGTATTTTGAAGGAAGAATTCGTGAGATTTGCTGATGAATTCAAGTGGAGGGGTGAGAGGAAAGGGTATCCAGGGAAAGTTGTAGCTTGAGCAACTAGAGGTCTCAGCGGCCACTTACAAAAACAGAAGAGATTGTGGAAGACACAAGTGGCTGCCCCTTGGATGCACAAATAGAGATGTTAAGAAGGCAATTAGATACACAGGCTGGAGTCCAGGGAGAAGCCTGGGCTGACAAGGCACATTTAGGAATGAGCCGCTTATAGAGCAGCTTAAAAGCCATAAGATAAAAGGAAATCACAGGATGGTGGGTGCAGGCCAAGGAGAGAAGGAGTTCGAGGCTGGAGCCCCAATATATGCCATGGTTCTCCAGTGGGAGACACAGAGGAACCAGAATGGAATCTATGAGGGGCTGCCAGTCAGGAAGAAGAACTGAGAGCCCACGATATCCCAGAAGGTGACTGAACGAGGAGCTAAAGGAAGAGCGAGGAACAGAGTGAAACAAACGCTTGGAATGGACCATGGGACTGATTAACACTGCCGTTCAATTACAGAAAACATCAATGGGTATTTCTATTTCCTGTGTGTGTGAAAAAGGAAAAAATAAAACCATCATGAGGAAAACAAAGAAAAAGAACCAGTATTCCAAATCCAGCTGCCTGCTGGACTACAGGTAGACATGGCAAAGAAATGTCACTTTCTTAGGCCACTCTCCCACATCCCAAGTGACATCAGCCACTGGAAATGATCATTTTCTTTGCTGTGAAGAGACACATGGCTCTTACCGAGACCTCTGGCTTATGTCCCATGAGGCTCTCAGCAGCCTCCACATAGGAAAGGCTCCCATTAGTCAAGGTCGCATGGCGAGGCCTCACACGACTGCCTCCATTGTCTGTCACAACGCTGAGACACTGAGCTCCGGAAAAACAACTTACTGTGCTGTCACCCTGAAGAACAGAAATAATAGCATCAGTTTGGATGAAGCACACTGGACTAACCAAATAAACAAAACAAACACACACATCACTTGGTCTGCACACTCTTAAATTATTGAGGACTCTATAATTAATTTTCCACATTGTGAACGCATTAATTGCGTGCTTTCAAATCTGTGACATAAAACTTAGAAAAAAAAGGCAAAAGAAAGCAAGATGTGACAAAGCTGCTTCATGAGTTCTGCTTTTGTGAGGTGGCTAATTTGATGGCCTCGGGGCATGAGCTAGAACATACCAGAATCACCAACATAGCTTCTGCTTCTCCACTTCGGGGAAACCTGTAAGAATGAGATTTATAATACATTCAAGTTCACAAACGCTCATTTAAATCCACAAACACTACAATTTTGTAGTCGTATTTTAATCCTGAAGAAATTCTGGCCAAGGTCTTCTGGTTCTGTTGAACAGAAAAGCAGTTCTAAGTCCACGTGATTTTCCTACTGTCTTCTGCACAATCCCACTTTCTATCCCACCCAAAAGCATAACCCATACAGCAAGCATGATGCTGTGTATAGAAACCCACGATTCCCTGATGCGTTGAATCAAGATCAACAATTAGGTGAGCTCGTGTTTGGAAAAAGTAGATGAGGGTGCAGATTTCTACCGTGCTCCCTTAATCAGGCAACAAGTTTCTCATCTGGCCCCAACCTGGATAATCTGTTTCCTCCAAAATTTTAATAAGGGAAGCCCATGCCGAATATCTCACAGCACGTTTTCCTGTTTCCTTCCATTTTAAATAAACAATAGACTACTGGAAACAGAAAGATGACAGTGCTTTTTAATATTGAACGTACTTAACAAGGAGCCAGCACGGTGAGGGGAAATATTGTAAGAAAGATTCCATCTGGAAAATAGATGTGCGCCTGGGGCTTTCTGCTCGTCTTAACCTTGATGTGCATGTCTGCCTCACCACTGAGTTTTCCTTGGGCCCAACCGTGAATGCAGAGAAGGTAAATTTAAGGAACTCAAACCCCTCCTTTGCTTGCCAGATCAGAGATGATGAGCAGTTCATCTGGGACCACAATGTGGGAAGGTCCAGAGAGCTTATGCACATTCCTGTAGACATCAATGACTCTGAGTCCAGATGCAGAGCTCCCCATTCAGAGTTAACTGAATTAAAGCCTAAGACGACTGAAAGCCATCTAAACCATTAATGCCTATTGCTACTTTAAGGATTACCACTTTAGGTGAAGTGAAGAAATAAGAGCTTATGTTCGGCTAGATATCTCAAGATCTCAAGCCTGGTGTATGTGCATGTGTGTCTAAAAGGGGACATGTTCACAACTAAATTGGAAAGAGGAAAGTTCATTTTAAACCAACAAAGGGCCCCTAGTAGTTTCATATTGAGAAAATATTTTTATAAACGTATTATTGCCTTGAGCAAACCCTTGCATGTAGGCCACATATAGACTTTAGAATATTGGCTGAAGAATGAAAGGTTACAATTATTTTCCGGAAATTGCATCCTGGCCATGCTGTCTGCAGACTCTGGTATAATTTCAATCTCTGCCTCCAACTTCACTTGCCCTTCTCCCTGGGAAGCTTTGTGTCTTCTTATAAGGACACTTACCATAGGATGTAAAACCCACCGGGATAATCCAGGATAAGCTTGTCTCAAGATCTTTAATTCTATCTGCAAAGACCCTTTTCCCAAATTACACCAGCAAAAACCCATTTTCCTGCCACATATGCTATTTACATTAGCACTAGAAAAATGAAACACTTAGGTATAAATCTTTAAAAATACATATAAGATCTATATAAGAAAAAATACAAACCTCTGATAATAAAAATCAAAGATCCAAATAAATCAAGAGATTTCTCATTCATGGATAGGAAGACAATATTGTTAAGATGTCCATTCTTTCCACATTTACTTTTAATTGAACACAATCACAATCAAAATCTCAGCTAGCTGTTTTGTAAATACTGACAAATTGATTTTAAAGTTTATTTGGAAACACTAATGACCCAGCCTCTTCAATATGACACTGAAGGAAAAGAGCAAAGTGTAAGGACTGACCACTGAAGAGTTACGATAAAGCTACAGCAACCAGGACAACGTGGTATTGGAAAAGTATAAACAAATAGATAGTGGAACAGGAGAGAGAGCACAGAAATAGATCCACAGTATGTAGTCAGCTGACTTTTGACAAAAACCAAAGACAATGCCATGGAGAAAGGACAGACTTTATAACAAATGGTGCTGGAAGAACTACACATCCACATGCAAAAAAGAAAAAAAAAAGAATCTAGGCATAAACTTCACACTTTTCACAAAATTTAATTCAAAATGCATCATAGACCTAGATGTAAAATGTGCTTCTGGAAAATAACGTAGGAGAGAATCTAGGTGACCTTGGGTTTGGTAATGTTTTTAGATACCACACCAAAAGCACAATCCATGAAAGAAGGAATTATTAAATCAGATTTCAATCAAATTAAGGACTCCCGCTATACCAAAGACACTAGTAGAACAAAATGACAAGTCACAGACTTGTAGGACATTTTTGTAAAACCCATCTTTGATAAAGGACTGGTATCTGAAACATACAGACTCAACAGTGAGATAACAGATAACCCAATTTTTTAAATTGGGCAAAAGATCTGGACGGATAGCTTGACAAAGAAGATATACAGATGACAAATAGGCATATGATAAGTGGCAAGGTTTGGCTGTGTCCCCACCCAAATCTCATCTTGAATTGTCCCCACCCATAATCTCCACTTGTGGTGGGAGGGACCAGGTGGGAGATAACTGAATCATGGGGGTGGTTACCCTCATGCTGTTTTCATGATAGTGAGTTCTCATGAGATCTGACGGTTTTATAAGGGACTTCTCCCCAATTCTCCTTGATGCCACCATGTGAAGAAAGACGTGTTTGCTTCCTCTTCCACCATGACTATAAGTTTCCTGAGGCCTCCCCAGACGTGTTGAACTGTGAGTCAATTCTTTCCTTTATAAGTTACTCAGTCTCAGATATATCTTTATAAGCAATGTGAGAACAGATTAATACTAAATATATATCCTTGGGACAGTGTAAATTAAAACAACATTGATGTAGTACTATTTACCTATTAGAATGACTAAAATTCAAAGCATTGACAACACCAAATCCTAGTGAGGATGTGGAGGAACAGGAATTCTCATTTATTTCCGGTGGAAATGCAAAATAATACAGCCACCTTAGAAGACAGCTTAGCAGTTGTATGGTTTTTTTTTCCAAAACTAAACACACTCTTACTACTCAGTCCAGAAATTATGCCCCCTTAGTATTGACCTGAATAAGTAGAAAATGTATGCCCACACAAAAACTTGCATACAAATGCTTACAGCAGCTTTATTCGTAATTGCTAGGCTTACAAGGACCCAAGGTGTCCTTCTGAGGTGAATAAATAAACAAATGGTAGTATATTCAGACAATGCAATACTACTCGGTGATTAAAAGAAATTGGCTATTAAGCCATGAGAAGACACAGAGGAATAGTAAGCACTCTGGAAAGGCTGCATACTGTATGTCATTCCCATATCCAAGTATCTGTCATTCTGGAAAAGCCAAGACTATGGAGATGTCAAGAAGATTAGTAGTACCGAGGGATTTCAAAGAGAAAAGGGACAGAGAATACGTAGGCATAGAAGATTTTGAGCAGTGAAACTATCCTGTGTGTTACTGATAGGGTCGGTACATATCCTTATACACTTGTAAAAATTCATAGAATGTACAACAAAAAGTATGAACCCTGATGTAGACTTTGAACTTTAATAATAATGTATCAACATTATCTCATTATTAGTATCAAAAAGATAACACTAATTAAAATATTATTAATGGGGAAACTGTGTGTGGGTGTATGTGTGTGAGTGTGTGTGTGTGTGTGTGTGTGAGAGAGAGAGAGAGAGGTGGGAAAAGGATGTGTATAATAATTCCCTGTACTTTCTACTTAATTTTCTGTAAACCTGAAACTGATTTTAAAAAACAAACTATATTTTGAAAAAATTCAAATAAATTATTTGAATAGATCTTTTTGAAAGAAAGATAAACAAATGTCTAATATGTATATAAAGAAATGCTCAATATCTTTAGATATTAGGGAAATGCAAATCAAAATCAAATGAAATACCACTTCATACTCAGTAAAATGACTATAATAAAAAAAGACAGACAATGACAAGTAATGGTGGGTTGTGGGGAAATAATTGAAATCCTCATATGTTGCCAGTGAGACTATAAGATGATACAGTCATTGGAAAATAGTTTGGTAGTTTATCAAAATGTTAAACATGCAATTACCATATGACTGAGCAATTCTTAGGTACATACACAAAACGAATGAAAACATTTCCACATGAAAATGTGTACACACTCAGCTGCATTATTCATATTGGCCTCAAAGTGGAAATAACACAATTATTCAACAACTGATGAATGGATACACAAATGTGGCAGATCCATTCAATAGAATATTATTTGGCCATGAAAAATGAAGTAATACTAATACATGGCACAACGTGGATGAACCTTGAAAACATTAGACAAGATGAGAGGAGCCAGACACAAAGACCATATAGTGTATAATTCCATTTACTTGAAATGTTCAACATAGGCAGATCCATAGACACAGAAAGTAGATCAGTGATTGCCTAGGTCTGGACTGAGGGATAAGGTGTGGAGTAATTGCTAATGAGTACATACGCACAGAGTTGTTTTTTGAGGTCATGAAATATTCTGAAATTAGGCTATAGAGATAGATGTACAACTCTGAATATACTAAAACCCACTGAATTATACACTGAAATACAACTTTTAAAAAGTCATTTGCATTTGTATAGTGCATTATGTATTAGATTTTGCACTCTTATTTGTATTTTTCCATTTGAGTCTCTCAATAAAGTCTGGTATTTTTTTTTTTGCAGACAAGGACATGTGGCTTATTCTTCTCCTAACTGTTGGCCCCATTTGGCAGCCAAGCTAGAGTGTGAATACATGAACCCTTCCCCCTCCTCTGAGTTCTCATGATCTCCCCTTGATGTCTCTGCACAGTATAGAAACAGATTGTGGCATGGGGACTCTTAGAGATTCTATCCAATTTGTCTAAATACTTTAGTTACAGTTGTATGGACCACATGATGTTTTAATCGTGCTGCAATAAATTTTGACACAGTATGGTGCTTATTGGATTTGGAGGGAACATGTTGATAACTTAATTTGTTCTTATTTGCAAGGACTTAAGAAGCTATTTATGTAGGTCAGTGATCTCAATACTTCAAAGAACACTGGGAAACCACGGAGGCTTATCCCAAGAGTTTTAGAAAATTTTGCCCTTTCTGAGTCATCATTTTAATTTTTACTTTTTGTGTCTTGACAAAGTGTATAGATTTGGGAGCCAGGGAGAGCTAGATCAGAATGATAAGTCATTAATAGCTTGGTAATCTTAGGTATGAATTAAAATGTCTTTATTTATAAGAAATTACAATTAAAATTTTCTTGTAAGTAAAATGGAATGACAAAAATTTTACCTTTTAACAAAAATATGAAGAATACACAATGCAAAAAGGAAAGTCTCTTTGATAAATGGTGTTGGAAAAACTGGATGTCAATATGCAGAAGAATGAAATTAAATCCTTATTCCATACCATAAAAAAAAGTCAACTCAAAATGGATTAAATACTAAAATGTAAGACCCTAAACTATGATGCTTCTAGAAAAAAAATAGGGGAAAACTCCATAATGTTGCTTTGGTCAATAACTTTTTGGATACAACCCCAAAAGTGCAGGCAGCAAAAGCAAAAATAGACAAACAGAATTACATCAAAATGAAAAACTGCACAGCGAGAAAAAGAAGCAACAGAGTGAAGAGAAAATGTATAGAGTGGGAGAAAATATTTGCAAACTATATATCTGATAAGGGGTTGATATGCAAATTATATAAGGAACTCAAACCATACAAGAGTGAAAAGACAAATGACCTGATTCAAAAAACAGACAAAGTACAATTGTTGGATGCCAATGAAAAATAAAAGCAAAAATATAGGCAAAGGACCTAAATAGACATTTCACAAAAGAAGACATACAAATGGCCAACAGGCATATAAAACTATATTCACCATCACTAATGAGGAAAATGCAAATCAAAACCCCAGTGAGCTATCACCTTACACCTGGTAGAATCGCTATTGCCAAAAAGACAAAAGATAGCAAGTGTCGCCAAGGATGTACAATAAAGGGAACCTCTGCACACGGTTGGTGGAAACCTAAATTAATACAGCCATTATGGAAAGCAGTGTGGGGATTTCTGGAAAAACTAAAAAAATATATAGCATTGCCATTGATCCAGAAATTTCACTATGAAGCATATAACCAAAGGAAGTAAGATCATTTATGAAAGAGATATCTGCACTCCCATCATTTATTGCAGCATTAGTCATAGTACCAAAGATGCAGAATCAACCTAAACGTCCATCAGTGGATGAATGGATGAAGAAAATATGGCATATACACACAACCAAATGCCACACAGCCGTAAACAAGGAAAAACTTGTCATTGGTGATAGCATGGGTAAACCTAGAGGAAATTATGTTAAGTGAAATAAGTCAGGCACAGAAACACAATTACCACATGATCTCACTTACCTGTGTCGTATAAGAACCTGATCTCATAAAAGTAGAGAGTAGCATGGTGGTTCTCAGGGCCTGGGATGGTTGGAGGGTGGAATGGGGAGATGTTGGCCAAAGGATAAAAATTTTTACTTAAATAGGAGGAATAAGTTTAAGAGATCTATTGTACAGCATTGTGACTATTTGGTGAGGTAGGGCATGTGAAAGATTATAAGAGCACAATGCCTTCACATATTATTTCATCAGTAAAAATCAGCCCGTTGTTATTACAAAAACAAAAGAAAAATAACGACTATCTGGAAATTGTTGGTAGGGTGAGTTAAAATTAGAGGGAGCGCAGGGCCTCCAATCAGGAGACTATTGTAGCTTAGAACGGAGGTAGTGAGTTCCTTAACTAGAGTACGGGAGAAGGAAATAAAAAGTATGGAATAAATAAGAGAAGCATTTGAAGGTCTGATTGAAGGACTTGATAACATTTTAGAGAGGTGGACAAGGGAAAGGGAGGAGCCAAAGGTGACCCCAAGATTTCTGAGTCAGAATAAGCAAAACTTGAATGCTGCCATTCAGTAGAAACCACCTCGTGAGTTTTTCTTACCTTTAATTTTTGGTTGGGCATGAGTGTAAAACTGAAAGAAACCCAGGAAGAATCTATAATCAAATGTTTTTTGCTTCAAAATAAAAATAGAGGCCGAGCGCAGTGGTCTCACATCTGTAATCCCGGCACTTTGGGAGGCCGACATGGGTGGATCACGAGGTCAGGAGTTCGAGATCAGCCTGACCAACATGGTGAAACGCTGTCTCTACTAAAACTACAAGAATTAGCTGGGTGCCGTGGCAGGTGCCTGTAATCACAGCTACTCAGGAGGCTGGGGCAGGAGAATCACTTGAACCCAGGCAGCAGAAGTTGCAGTGAGCCGAGATCACACCACTGCACCAGCCTGGGCGACAGAGTGAGGCTTCATCTCAAAAAAAACCAAACAAACAAAAAATAGATTCAGTGCCTATTTATTATGAACTGGTAAATCCACCATCATCACAAATAGCTTTTGCTACTTGTTAGCACCTTTCAGGTTTTTAACAAATTCCTACATGCAGGCTTGGTTCAGAAGAACCTGTAAAAGGAGATCCCTTAAACCAGAAGATATAACTCTTCTAAACCTGCATGAGTGAGAAAGGCAGATATTTGTGCTCTCTGCTACGTATTTACTTTCAGAAAATTTGAATAAGGACAAATGAATTATTGTGATTTTTTTTCAGTATAAGAAAATGTCTATGATTTTTGGTGATGCATATGAAATGTTAGTCTGCTTTTTGCTTTGTTTTGTTTGTAGACAGGGTCTCACTCTGTTGCTCAGGCTGGAGTGCAGTGGCACCAGCAGGGTTCAGTACAGCCTTGACTTTCCAGGTTTAAGTGATCCTCCCATCTCAGCCTTCTGAGTAGCTGGGACTACAGATGCGCACCACCACGCCTGGCGCTTGCTGTTTGTTTGTTTGCTTACAGAGATGGAATCTCACTGTGTTGCCCAGGCTGGTCTTGAACTCCTAGGCTTAAAGGGTCCTCCAGCCTCAGCTTACGAAAGTGTTGAGACTACAGATGTGAGCCACCACACCCAACAGGCCTGCTTTTTGAGATAATTTTTCAAAAAAAGAGAGAATGAGAAAAGGCAAAAGAATACATGGACAAAATCTTGGAATCATTGAATCCGGTTGATGGAATTATACTGGTTCTTTCCTTATACTTTTTTTATTACAAAAAGAAAATAAGTGATAATTATAAACACCAAAAATCAAGATACTTTGAATAGTGGAACAAACAGCTGAAAAACTTGGACACGGCCTACTGCTGGAACACGTGCTAAATAAATAACAAGCAGTTTTGTTTTTGGTTCTTTGTTACCTGCAGTTGAGCATGTTAAAACCAATACCCCTAATTCTACTACACTTTATGCTATTATGAATACAATTTTAAATTCATATTAAAACTCATTGACGTTGGTAAAGCACAACATTTTCTCACAGTTTTAAGAGCTGTCTATAATATAAAGCCTTAAGACTGACAGAGCATCTTTCCTTTTAAAAGCAGAGTGCTCTTTAGAAAGGTTTATTCGTTAGTCTGTGTAACTAGATTATTCAAAAGAGTAATTAAGCTTTTTACACATACACAATAAGATTTGTAAGAGGGGCAAATAGGCAACAAAATCTGTATAGAGAGAAATAACCAGTTTAAGGAAGTAAAATAAATATATGTGCAAATAAATATTTGTAGTTGGTGTGTGTTTCAGCTGAGAGATGGTAGCTCACTCATACCTGACAGCCCATAATCTATTTACAAAGTACGGGGATAATCAGAACAGAAAGAAATGTAAGTGTTAAGTAAAGTCACGTCCTGCTTCTCACTAGATGCTCACAATATCAGCTACATTGAATAAAATTATAAAGAGATATAAATATGAGTCTCTACTAAAATTATGGTTTAGCAAATAGCTAAGAACATGCTTCATTCGTTATCTTTAAATAAATAGATGTAGTGCTCATAAACCAAATTTTCTCTTCTTCAATAATCATGAAACACATAATATCAGCAAGTTTGGTCATAATTTTCTATGGATAAAAATCACTAGATATTTAACTAGACTTAGTGGCAAAAATCACGTGGTATCTTAGCAAGTTTTCTGTCCAAGAGGTTTTATTTGATTTTTGACTTAAAGGTTGCGTAGTGCCGTGAAAGGGCACGTAGGCTATCTCTTTTTTTTTTTCTAAGTTTCATCCACCACCACTTAGTGCATAGATTTCTTAAGAACCTTCACTTAGAATTCTACCTAAGGCTTTTAACAATATCAGTAGTCGTTTTGCCCACGTGTATGGAAGATCTATGGTTGCTTGGGGGTTTTGTTTTTATAACAAACTAAAGTAAATCAGAAGTGAAAACGCTTCTCTCTGAGATTATTTTTACATCTAAACAAAAATAAACTCAAGGAAACTTAATTTTGATAAAATAGAACTCCAGGAAAATCTGTTTCATGGCCTTTCTGAACGAAGAAAATGGAAATAAAATGTAAACGCAAGTTTAGGGATGTATCTTCCACAAAACAAGTATTGACAAGACTCTCTCTCCATTTTTTCCAGGTCCTCTAATTCTACCAGTCTATAAGCATAAAAATAATCTGATTAAGTTTAATGCTTTGAAATATTTTCTTTATTGCAAATCGGTACCCAGATGAAGAATAAGATGAAACCGCACTGACATGACCCTAAATACCTGAGATTTTTGAGTAAGGCGAGGAACAAAGATCTGTTTCTCTAACTAAAGGTTGATTAGATTAATTTCCCACCCCCCCCACCCCCCCACCGCCATTAGCAGCCCTATATCTTTCTCCATCCTCTCTCACTTCTTGCTGAACTATTTGAGCTTCTCTATCACTAAACTTATAACATATTCCCTGCCTGGGCTTCAAAGCGATACTCACATTCACAGATAAAAAGCTTCGTGCACTGTCTGAGCTAAGACTGCCACAGTAAACGCTGAAATGATGACATGAGCGCATGATAAATATCCTGACACAAAAAAGCTATTTTTCAGGGGAGGCCATACCCCATAAGCAAACCTTTGTTGCTCTATCTGTGAACTCGAGGATCTGTCCTCCCATTGAAAGGCCCCCGAGTCGACAGGCTGACGACTCCAAGTCGCTGACACCAGGGGACAGAACAAAGAATCTGTCCAAGTCTTGCTCTCCTCAGCTCAGCGCAGGCCAAGTTCAGCTCAGCGATCTATCAAAGTGCTGGAATGCGCAGCAACTAAATGGCCACATTCTGCCAAGGGAGAAGAAAAGCTGGGCCACTGACCACTGTTCTGGGACAAAACAAATTCTCCCACATCAAAAGAGCACCAGCAGCCCTCATCCAGGTCCGCACTGTATAATGGGTAGATTTTCAGCCAGCGTGCAAAAGATAAACGGTGCTTTTATCTCGCATTCCCCCCACCCCCCTTGCAGTGAGAGTTTGTGTTAGGGCCACTTAACTGCGTGGAGGGCAGCTTGGCGGATTACCTGTTTGTAGGACTCAGTACATGGCCTGATCGTGTGGTGAGAGGAGAGGGGCAGGATGAGAGTTTGTAAAATTGGTTTTGCTTTGAAGGGATCTTCAGCAATTTCTGAAGCCTCACAAAGACCTCTACACATGCTGGGCCTTAGAACGAGAAAGGATTAGAAGGGAACAACGCACCTGGTAGAGAAGTCCGTCTTGTATTTCTAGTTATTTTATTAGTTTAGACTTATTAAATTACAAGCTTTAAAATCAGCCACTTGTTATTGAAAAAAAGTGTGGAATCATGAATTAAAAGCATATCTCTGAGACTGCTGTCACCGGCTTTGGAACTAAGCATCCCGGGAAGTCAGATAAGGTTTCCTCAGGCAAAGGGAACTGGTCCTGTTCTGAGCAGAAATTGAGGGTTCTGAAAGTCACTTCTCAAAGACCACATGGCCAGGACAGGAATCTTAAGTGTTAACAAAGTTGGACTTAAATATCTAAAATGATTAATTGGTCAAACTAGCATGAGCTTAAAGCTTTTTTGTTCTTAAAATACCTTTTGATTCCAGGAAGGAATTCTTTTCCCCAAGCTGCCCAGAGTGAAACATTAGTTTCCATTTCAGGGGTCTGCTTTTTTTTCTAAGAGTAATCTCAAGTCTCACCTGAGGGCAGATGGCAGGCGATGACAATGCCAGCCTATCAGAGAATTTGATTTCCAATCTCAGCTCCCCAGTCCAATACCACATTATGTACGAAGTCTTGCTATTAAGGATCTCTAAGGTGAAAAGTTAATAGTAAATACTTCTGTGTCTGCCACAGCTCTTTTTATTTTTCAGGACCAAGTAAGACAAATGCATGTCAATTGGTTTGGAGAAGATTTCAGATTAATCTTCGAAGTAAGATTGCACGTTAATGAACTCATCTTTGGGTTAATTCGAGACTGTATCTTACCAACATGGAGTGTAAATTTAAAGTTTTGTTCTCCATTCTGTTCCCAGTTTTCTCCTCTTTAACAAATAAATCACTGGACTACGTGGTAGAAAAGCTGATTTCTGAGGACATTCTGTCCTAAAATATCGTTTGATCCAGAAGCTCTCAATTTGAAATAATTTTTAATTGAGACCAAAAGCATATATTTGAACAGGTTAATAAGCATTTAAGTAATCTAAGTTTAACACTGAAGTCTCAGTTTCAAACAAAAACAGACAAGCTATTAACTAAAAGATCTAATTTAAGAAAATTAATATTAAGGAAATATTTCAAAACATACACTTTTTAAAGTGGCATATTAGAGAATATTCGTTCAAGTTTAAAACAGGTTTATTTACTTTAGCAATAAAACACAGATTTGGTCACAAACTATAGTTATTTTTTAACAACTTTATTGAGATACAATTTACATACCATAAAGTTCACTCATTTAAATGTACAATTTAATGGGTTTTAATATATTTACAAAGTTTTGCAACCATCACCATAATCTGATTTAAGAACATTTTTATTGTCCCAGAAAGAAATGTACCAATTATCAGTCATTCCTCATTCCCTGACTCCAGCGCTCAGCAACAACTAATCTACTTTCTGCCTCTAAAGATTTGAGCATTTCATGTAAATGGGCTTTTTTCAAAAAGACCACATGCTCCTGAACCCAACTGACATTGTACTAACAGCGGTGTCTTTGAGTTTCGTTCATATTGCAGCATGTATCAGTACTTAATTCCTTTAAATTACCAAATACTGTTTCATTGTGTGGATATATCACCTTTGTTTACCCATCTTTCAGTTGATGGAGATTTTAGCCACTGAAGAATAGCAAACAAAAGCAGGATATAACACTATATATCCACTCAATGACTATATTTTAAAAAGACAGGCAATAGCGAGCATTGGGAAAATGTGGAAAAAGTGGATTCTTCATACTTTGTTGGCAACAATGTAAAATTGTGCAACCTCTTTGTAAAAGAGTATAGCAATTCTTCAAGACATTACCTATTCAGTTACCCCAGGAGCCTCCACTCCACTCCCAGGTGAATGTTCAAGAGAAATGAAAATTTAAGTCCACATAAACACATGTACATGAATGTTTATAGCAACATCATGCATATTCGTGAAAATTTATTTTTACACCCCATTTTTACAAACATATTTCTAATATGAAATTTGATATGTCTCAATTATACGCAACTTACCAAACATCCCACGTGACAGAATGTGTTTCGGGAAGCTTTGGAGAGGTATATTGTGATAACACCGCCTGGTGTAGATTATCAGTTTCTTGAGGAACAAACAGCTGTTTCTCTTGCTTGTTTTTGTTTTCATTTTAAATATCATCAGGGAAGCATCATTAAAGTAGAATTTCTATTTTCTGGAAAAGCCCTCATCGGCCATTGTTAAGTAGAATGGTGTCATTAAATATAACAACTAAAAGAAGCATGTTACGATGATGATTATTTTGGTGATAGAGTACTTTGTTTTTGATATTTTAGCCAGAGTTACATTCTTCATCTTCGGAGAGTTCCTCTCTTAATTTTAGTGTCCCACTAAGTCACCAAGTCAGCAAGCTCTGAAGATATTTAAGTTGCCTAAACGTTTTTTGTTTCCTGCTTATTATTTTCAATTCGTTTCTCACAGCTATTGCTCTATCTGCCTGTGTGTGCTGCTTAAGGCAGCCTGCATGCTTCTTAAAGATTACATCCCAATGACTCTGCTTTGTCCTTATTTCTACCTTAAGGTCAGGGCATTCCCAGGTCAGGAAGAAAAGGGAGGAATAATTGTATGTAGGAAAATATAAACAGGCCTGTTTTGCTGGGGTACTCGGAGAAATAAGGTAAAGAGGTCCCTCCTCGGGGAGCAGAAATGGATACGTTCCATTAGTCCATTTCAGCCAAGGTTTAAGTTCTTCCTGATCAGATCTGTCGGTCCCCAATGCTTTTCGTTTTTAGTGAAGCACATTTTTACAAGACGATCTTAGGGACTTGGGACATAAAACTTCATAGGCATTCTCAATGGTAAAAATCACATACAGTTTGTGAATGTGTCATTCACTCCTTCTTGTACCCTACACGTGCCTAGACTAGTGCCAGGTATGCAGCAATTTCTCAATAAATGTCTCTAAAACTCATGAACTCCAAAAGCGAGGAAGAAAGCTGAAACTGGAGATAGGAACATATTCTGCAAGTCGTGGGATTAAAATAGGAGAGTGAAGTGATTGGGTTTAACTTTCAGAAGGAATGCTCTTGTCTCCGTGTTGAAGATGGGTTGGAGAAGAACAAAGGTAAGACTGTCCATGTAGAGAAAACGCACTTTTTGCCTAAACTAGAGGAATGAAGAGGAAGAGATGGCATTCTAAAGACGCAAAGGTGAGTGATCTGTGAAGCTAGGGGACTCGGGATGTGGAGGGAGTGAGGGAAGCACCTAGGATTGTCACGCAGGAGCTAAGCTTAGCCGGGGACCAGGGGAGGCGCCTTTACCTGGGGCAGGAAATTCCTTACATGGGGGTTGAGGAAGAAGCAGCCAGGCTTGGCTTCCATTGAGGTTTCTGCATCTGGGTGATACCTGGTGATGTGTCGACAGGCAGTGGGTTAAGAAGGTCTCAATTTCAGGAAAGGGCTATGGCCTGGTCACATATGTTAGCCAGCCGTCCACACAGAGGTGCCAGTTTATGTCTTCAGAATGGTTGCTTCCAGGAAAAGAGTATAGAATGAGGAAAGCAGTAGGAATGGAGACCAGAAACCCTTTACATAACCAGAGGGGCTGGGCCATTCAGAAAATCTGCCATTATTAATCAAGCTTCCGCCACCCCTATTCTGCGTTGAATTTGTTCCCCCCACCAAATGCCCTGTGTTGAAGTCCTAATCCCCAACACCTCCAAATGGGGCCCTGTTTGGAAAGAGGCTCCTTAGATGTAATCAGTCAAGATGACATCACTGGAGTAGGGTGGGCCCCTAATCCAACATGACTGTGTCCCTATAAAAAGAAGCCCAGGTAAAGAAGCAGATACACACAGCAGAACGCTGCGTGGAGACTGGAGTTCTGCTGCCAAGGAATCGCGGAAGCCAGGGAAGAGCCTGCAACAGATCCTTCTGCAGCACCTGCAGAGGAAGCACAGCCCTGTGGACTGCTGGATCTTACACTTCTGGCTTCCAGAACAGTGAGTCAATAAATTTCTGTTGTTTCAGCAGCTCAGTTTGCGGTCCTTTGTTGTGCCGGCTCCAGGAAACTGTACCACCCCCATGCCATGAAAAATAAATGTTATATTCTAACCTTCAGTAATACACCCTCTCCCAAGTCCTGACATTTTTCTTTTTCTCTGATCTTTGGCCCCTGATTCTCAGAGGTTCCTGGATGGGCAGGTCACCCCGTGTGTACTCACCAAAGCAAGCCCACACCCCAGTGCCCTGAGACTCAAATTACGCCAGCAACTCTCAGCCACTTCAAAGAACCTCGTCTGTCTATATGCGACTCTTGAGTTTTTAGGTTTCAGCCCTGCTTGAAGTCAGTCAAGTGATATCATTGTCCTCAAGTTTCCTCATATGGTGGTTCCATTGCAAGATCATCTCCAGCTCAAAGTTTCCACAAGCAGTTGAATTGAAAATAATTCTCAGAAAGGTGAGGAGGAGTGGCCCAAACCCTTCCCTCATCTCAACCCTTCTTACCACTAAACTTCCTGAGCTTTTATCTGGGCAAGCGTAGAAGTCTCTGTGAGACATTAACAGGTAAATCTTTTTGATTTTTGGCCATATCTTTAAGCCTTTCCTATAGACTTCCTACATCCGAAATCCCCAAGACTGGAATATATACTGCATTAACATTATTTTCCCCTTTAATCTAAAGCTGTCATCTTACAATTTCAAGCAGTACTGTGATTCGATGTGAAGCATGATGACTTACACAACCACATTTACAGGACCACAACTCAAATCATTTTTAGATTTCATCCTTCTAGACAGTGGCTTAAGTTGTTTTATTAATTCCCACCCATAAAGCCTATCTGATTCTATTTCACGGTGTACTCTTTCTCTACTATCGATATTAGATTATTCACCTATTGCATCTGTATTCTCACCTTTTCTAACTACACCACTCTAACTTACAATTTCAAATTCAATTTTTTTCATGAAACCACTAACCACCTAATCAAACATTCCATTCTAGCCTTAGAATCTCCAGCTCAACCTGCTAAGCCCTGCACCAGACTAATGGTGTTATCAGCATGTCTTAAATACTGTTATCTAAATGTTATTGAAACTTTATCACATGTCAACTTGGGAAAAAGTGTTGTGCATATTTTTGAGATAAGGCCATTATGTTGGTTCAAGGAGTATATCTGCAAGCAATATTTCTCGCTGTTTTTTTTTCTTAATGTCATTACTATAGCTATGAAATGCAAAATTTATAAAAAAATATTAATATCCTGACGTGAAGTAAAACTATATTGTCATTTCATACCTATTAGCAATTCAAGAGAAAAAAGTATGTTCTTCTGAATCTTAGCTTTGATAAAATTATAAACACATGTTTTAAACAATGTATTTCACTGTTTCATCCACCAAGCACAAAGCAGGTTCTTATAAAAAACAAAATATTATTAATTGGTTACCCAAACGCATAGTTAAGAGAGTAGAACCCTGTTTTTAATTAAGCATTTTTGTATGTGAGAGTTTCAGAGGTAATAGGAAGTGGTCATTTTGTAAATGGTTGGTGACAGCGTCATATTGAATGGGATGAGATTCTTATGGCATATATGACAATAGTCTATTCCTTCAAAGCGGGAGGTGACAGGGAGGTTAATCAACCTTTCATCTCATCCTTTATTGATGACAATGTAAAGAGAAATTCATTTCAAAACAATAGTTTGTGGGTACGGGTTGTTTTACCCGTTTTCTAGATAAATGAGCTGTTATCCAAAAGGTAGTTGCAGCCATCTATAGCCAAGTTAACCACATCGTCCTATTTCTGTTATCAGGAAAGAAGCGTCTAGCAAACCATCTATACTAATGCAAAGGACAACTTTCTATCTAAATAATCCGAATTTAAATTCAGTAGATTTAAATTAATAAGCTTTGGCCAGGCACGGTGGCTCATGGCTGTAATCCCGGCACTTTGGGAGGCCAAGGCGGGCAGACCAAGGGGTCAGGAGTTCAAAACCAGCCTGACCAAGATGCTGACACCCCGTATCTACCAAAAATACAAAAATTAGCCAGGCTTGGTGGCACATGCCTGTAACCTCAGCTACTCAGAAGGCTGAGGCAGGAGAATCGCTTGAACCCTGGCAGTAGAAGTTGCAGGGAGCCGAGATTGCACCTCTGCACTCCAGCCTGGGCAGCAGAGCAAGACTCTGTCTCAAAAATAAAAAAATAAATAAATAATTCTACCTTATTGCAACCTGGGTTTCTTACAATTCTAAGGAGACAGTTTTGGTTTTGTTTTGAGATGGAGTCTCCCTCCCACCCAGGCTGGAGTGCAGAGGTGCAATCTCGGCTCACTTCAACCTCTGCCTCCCGGGTTCAATCAATTCTCCTGCCTCAGCCTCCTGAATAGCTGGGACTACAGGCGCAGGCCACCATGCCCAGCTAATTTTTGTATTTTTAGTGGAGACGGTTTCACCATGTTGGCCAGGATGGTCTCGATCTCCTGACCTCGTGATCCACCCACCTCAGCCTCTCAAAGAGCTCGGATTACAGGCGTGAGCCACCGCGCCCGGCCCAGCTAGGAGTTTTCTAAGAAAAACTCTACCTTGCCTACCTCTCTGTCTCTCTCTCTCTTTCTCCCTCTCTCTCTTTCTCTCTCTCCCCCAGGCGGGGGCAGGCACACATTAGTACCCATGATTAGGGAACTGTAGACTTTTCGTTGTCTTCTTTGTAAATCAATGGAATGTCATAAATATTTTTCTGACGGCTAAAGCACTGTAGTTATAGTAATGGAATTATGGCGCCATCGTGTGGTGAGATATAGAAACTCTTTTTTAATTATTTTTTACTTATGAAAAAATGTACTAAGAAGTACAGAAATAATAACATATTTGTGTACCCAAATTTACCATATTACTTTATATAGTTCTCTAAATTAAAGAAATAATCTTCACAAATACACAGATACTATCCCATTTCTCCATTCTCAGAGGTAACTACTGACTTCTGAGTGTTAGTTTTGTTTCTTATGTAAATATGTATTATTCATAATTACTATGAACCATTATTTTAAAATATGAAATGACTACAACACATATGGCCTCATTCTATAGAGATACATATTGGCAGATATACCTGTGTGTATGCATATATATTCTCTTGCAATTTGCGGTATTCACTCAGTGGTAGGTTTTGAAGTTTTATCTGTTTATATTTGTATTTCTAGTTATTTTTTTTAACAACAGTGTGGCATTAATACATTTCTTTCAACAGGACAGTGAAGTTGATTCCATTTGCTCAATATGATAAATTGCACTGCAAAGAATATTCTTTTACATGTTACAGTATATGAGTTTCCTCTGGGGTTAAAACTTTGGTATGAAATTGCTTTCCAAACCTTATACTCCTGTCTGTGTTTGTAATGCTTTTGTAGGCGTTAAAACGCCTCACCTACAAGGCTGAATCAATGAGGCGAAAGCAGAAAGCTTTCTATTGTGTTCTTGATGTTAAAGGGTTGTTTCTATTTCACCATCATGTGTAACGTGCTATTGTTTATTATGCGTATCCTTTAGCAGGTTAAGAAAATTCCCTTCCCCTCCAAATGTTCTAACAATTTTATCTTGAATAAATACTATTTTAAATGCATTTTCGTATCTATTGGAATGGAATCAAACGTTTTTCCTTTTTGACAATTTTTATGTGCCTGAAGTAAAGGGATATTTTATATACACTCATTTCAGGAAAAAACATTAAACAGGACTTCCTCACTACCCAGATGATAAGTGGAGTTTTTGCTCCATATCTTTGCTAGGCTCGACATACTTTTAAATGTGCTGTCTACTGGGTGTGAGATGAGCCACTTTCATTATGCTTGTCACCGCTGAGCAGGTTTTAAAATGTAGGTTTCTGCTCTCTTAGCCCTTTATTTGTCTATATAAAATATTGCAAAGAATATACATCTAGGATAATTATGTTGGCTAGTCAATTAACAAGACAGCCGGATCTATATTCTCCTGACACAACTGGTTTGTTATTGCCTTTACTTTTACAACTTCCTTTGGAAACTCTAAGCTCTTTGAGGACAAGGAGCTTGGTTACTTCATATTCTCACGCAGCATACTGCCAGGCACATAGTAAATCTCTACAAATGTTTGTGGAAAAAATAAATGAGTAGCATCAGGGAGAATCTTGCTTTTATTTGTATTTGAGTTATTAATTTTGAGACAAACACATTATTTAAATTTAACTCTTCATTAAACTTAATAATGTAGCTCCTATTTTGTTGGGCATAAACTGATTTAACAATAACGAACAGAGAGAAGTTTAATACACAGAAAGTGCAATGGAGCTACAATGTAAGATGTTTACATTTTTTCTTTGAACTTCAAGGAAGACATATTTATGAAATGAAACCTGGAATTGAAAATATTAAAAGGAAAATGCAATTAAAAATCAGCAAAATGTTATGAAGAAACAAAATTAAATCTCAATGTCAAATATATCACCACTGAAATTTAAAACTCAGACATCTTAATTAGACACAGTTGAAAATAGAAACAAGGCATTGAACAACATGTACAAGAAATCAAATGGAATGCACAGAATAGATAAAGATGGAAAACATGGAGGAGAGGTTAAGACACATGAAGTACAAAATAAGAAGGTCCAGGATATCGTTTACGGGACCTTTAATACAGAACAACTGAGAAATAGGAGTAAAGCAATATTTCAAGACATAACGACTAAGAGTTTTCCAAATCTTATGAAATAAATGAATCCTCAGCTTCTAAAACCAAACAAATTCCAAGCAAAACAAATGTGCAAACATCTCCCTTTTCAGACAAATTTTAGCAGAGCTACAAAATCCCTTCCCTCAAAATTAAACTCCAAATTACCTATAAAAATGGCTATTAAAAATGATAAGTCAGAAAATATGAGAATAACATCTTCCAAGTGCCAAAAGGAACTGCTGTAAATCTAGAGATTTATATTCAGTTAATCTCTCATTGAAGAATGAGAGAAGTAAATAGTCTTTAGACAAACTGAAAATGTCATGAGGGCATATCACGAAATGAAGGATGTACTCCAGAAAAAAAAAATCACACCCAGAAAAACCATCTGAATTTCAAAACTGAAAGTGAGCAAAAGATTCTGGGAAACATGAAGGTCAATCTAAACAAACACAACTTTCATCAAAAGAGAAAAATGTCCAAGAAAAGTGCCTAAAAAGTAAGTGCAATGGGAAAAAGATCTGAACAGACACCTCCCCAAAGAAGATAGATCGATGGCAAACAGTCATGAACACATGAAAAGGTGCTCAACATCATGTGTTATTAGGGAATTGCAAATTAACACAACAATGAGATACCACAACACACCTACTAGAATAACTAAAATCCAAAATACTGACAACACCAAATGCTGGTGAAGGTGTGGAACAACAGGAACTCTCATTCATTGCTGGGGAATGCAAAATGGTTCAGTTCCCTCTTATTTGACAGAGATGCCCCTGTGGATGCCTGAAACTGGTAGCACTGAACCCTGCAGGCTCTATATTTTTTCCTGTACAGCAACAGGTGGATAGCACCCTGCACAAAGGGATGATCACATCTCAAGCAGGATGAAGTAGGGTGACATGGGGAACATGATGTTTAAGGGATATATAGATAAATAGATAAGTACGTAAATACAGATACAGACTGTGAAATGGTCGTCAAGCTAATTAACAGCTTATCTACTTGGTAAGAACATTTAAAATCTATTCTTTTAGATTTATCAAAGAACTTAAAACAGAGCTACCATTCAATCTAGGATTCCCACTACTGGGTATATATCCAAAAGAAAATAAATTGTTCTACCCAAAAGATGCATGACCTCCTATGTTCATCACAGACATGTTCATTGCAGCACTATGCACAATAGCAAAAACACGGAATCAACCTAGGTGTCCATCAAGGGTGGATTGGATAAAGAAAATGTGGTACAAATACACTATGGAATACTACACAGCCACAAAAAGAATGAAATCACGTCTTTTGCAGCAACATAGGTGCAGCTGGAGGCCATTATCCTAAGCTAATTAAGGTAGGAACAGAAAAGGAAATACCACATGTTCTTACTTACAGGTGGAAGCTAAATATCAGGTACTGATATAAAGACGGGAACAATGGACACTGGAGGCTGCTGGTAGGGGAAGAGGCAAAAGAGGGGAAGGGTTGAAAAATTAACTACTGGGTACTGTGCTCACTGCCTGGATGACAGGATCAGCCATACTCCAAACCTTAATATCACTCTATATGCCTATGTAACAAACTGGCACATGTACCACTAAATCTAAAATAAAAGTTGAAATTATTTTAAAAATCTTCTCTTTAAGCAACTTTGAAATACACTAACATTATTATTAACTATAGTCACCATGATGTGCAACTGATCACTAAAAGTTATGCTTCCTGTTTAACTTAAACTTTATATCATTTGGCTGACATCTCCCTTTTCCCCATCCACAACCTCCCCTACTCCAGCCCCTGGTAACCACCATTCTACTCTGATTCTATGAGTTGAATATTCCTTGATTTCACATATAAGTGAGACCATGTGGTATCTGTCTGTCTTTGGCTGGCTTATTTCACTTAGCATAATGATTTCCAGTTTCATTCATGTTGCAAATGAAAAAATTACCATCTTTTTAAAGTCTGAATACCACTGCATTGTGTGTACCACGTTTTCTTTACCCATTCACCCAATAATGGACACATAACTTTTTTCCCTATCTTGTATATTGTGCTATGAACATGGCAGTACAGATATTTCTTTGACATACTAATTTTAATTTCCTTGGATATATACCCAGTAGGGAGATTGCTGGATCATATGGTAGTTCTATATTTAATTTTTTAAGGAACTGCCATTCTGTTTTCCATAATGACTGTACTCATTTAAATTCCCACTAACAGTGTACATCGATCGGTTCTTTTCTCCATATGCTCATCAGCACTTGCTATGTTTTGCGTTTTTGACAACAGCCAATCTGACAGGTATGAGGTATGAGTTGATATCTCACCGTGGGTTTTGTCTGCAGTTGCCTGATGATTCACAATGGGCATTTTTTCATATATCCATTGGCTATGTGTGTGTCTTCTTTTCAGAAATATCTGTTCATGTCCTTTCCCCATTTTTTGATCAGGTTTTTTGTTGTTGTTGTTTTTTGGTGTTGTTGAGTTGTTTGAGCTCCTGAATTTTTTTATGCGCTTAAAATTTGTGTGGTTGGGTATGGGGGCTGTGGGGCTAGGACTGCTTTGTAATCATCTGTCTGATTTTCTCATGCTCCTCCTGGGTGTGTTCCCCATTGAGTAACCACACATACGATCATTTGCCTCCCGGATGACGCCTGAATTCAGGAATGGCCATAGATAGCCACGGCTTCTGCATTTTAGCTCCCAGTGGTTTCACTTCCTCAGCTTCTGCCCGTGGATGCCCTGCCTCCCAACATTTACACACATCAGAGGGCACTGAAGTATGGACAGAAGTCTAGCTCTAATCCTGAGATAGAACTGGATTTCCCATACACTCTCAGTTGATACATGTACTCTGGACTTTAACAATAAGGTTACGCTTCACAAAACACAACCAAATTCCAGGCCAATACTGTTTAATGAAAGAGTCTTTTAAAATTATTTACAGCATCTCTTACCTCTGGAAGTTAGCTGGTCTTTTCTCTGTCTCTTCAAGCAGATATAAAGTTGTTGCCACCAGAGAGCACCATGGTACTGTTTCAATCTTTATATGTCACTTTTTCACTAATCCCTCATGTTAGGGGTGACAAGGGATAGCAAAGATGTTTAAACTGAATTTGGAAAATTCTTTCATTCTATTTCTGAATTAAAAAATTAAATACGAAAACATTTTTAAAGTATGATTTGAGACATCAAAACATAAAAACTTTTAAATAGTTTTGCTAAAAATTGATCGTGGTGATTTAATGTGAATTATGTTTCACTTAAGTTCATATGCCATCTATTTGCTGATTCTCATGAGATATTTGTGTTAACAATTTGTGGGTCTTGTCAGTTTAAGTTAGGTTTAGCGTAAAAGTCTGGGTTCATCCTATTTATGAATCTGGAGAATTGCTGATCAGTCTTTGAATATTGTTTCAGAATTATGCCATTCTTTTACTGAATACACATTTATGCCTATCCTTCCCCTTTCCACATCTGCAACTCAATAAATAATTTCTAAGGGTACTTTTAGATCTAATTGTCTATTACTTTATACCAACATCTCCAGAAGGCACTAGCCAGAAAATATCACTTCAGTGGTACAAAACATGGGCGGTGTCTGCGTGAGTCAAATTTGGCTGTGCAATTATGTTCTCTTTTATAACCCTGACGATGCTTTTTAAATAAAGCTTGTGTGTTCGGGACCTCCAAAGGAGTAAACATACTAGAGTTTCTTCATCCTTTGAATGTTCATAAAATATGCACCAGTGTTTCCATTGTGTAATATACGCTTCATACTCCATTTTCTGAAATGACTAAGAATACAATATTGTGTCCGTATGATCAAACTTCATGTTTGGTCAAGGATGCTATTACCAGCCTGCTTACCAAGCTTATTCAGAAGGTACTGCCTGAATACAATTTTATTATATCTAAAAAATGCAGTCTTATATGATAAATATAAGTTACCCCTCAAGATATACAAAATAATTCACTGCTAGTTTTGAAAGCTATTACTTGAAATTAAAATGTGTAGAAAATACTTCTAATTATAGCTCTTCCTGTACTAGCTCTGAAGAGATAATCCAATAGTCCACTGATTCGTTTCCTCATAGACTTTCCTTTAAATTTTTAAAACTTCTGTATTTGGGTTTTGTTTCTGGTAGGGGGAGGAAAATTGTGAAAGAGACACAAAGAAAATGTCAATAGTTTATATGAAAGAAATGCAACTTGTATGATTTAAAATAACAGAAGATATGCTATAACGGTGAAGTGGGTGTCTGTCACCAGAGGTCTTAAATTATTTGTCTATTATGTTCAGTTACATGGAATATTTGTGCTTTAGGAAACTTTAATTTGGGTTAAATCTGTGGCCATATTATTAACATATATGAGCCTTCCTTATTGGCTTCTGGTGGCGATTAAATGAGAAAAGGCAGGAGATAGTTCTTTCCAGATACGTTTAAACTATTGTCTCAAAAACTGCTCTTCAGAACACTACTCCAGGAAAAGAGGAGTGGGTTTTCCACAGAAGAAAACTGATTTGGTGATCAGGTAAGTATAGAAAATCCTGCTCAACATAATTTCCTTCCTAAAGGTTCACAGTGAGCATTATTATTTAAGAACTTTGAGAAATTCTGGAATAAAGAGATCTGATGGAATTTTTTTTAATACACTGTTGCCAATTTATAAGACCACAACTCTGAGTACGTTGAGGAAGCACTCCACAGAACGCCCTTGGGAAATGTGAGTCTTAAACAAGAGTATGATAGAACACCTATCACCCCAACAGTGCCAATAAACATTTTAACAGAGTTGCAGAAATAACAATTGACTTATATAATTACTGTAGGTGAAGCTGACCCACAAATATGTCTCAGCTGCATTTGTGTAACTCACAATTGAAGATTTTGGTACAATGACAAAATCACATTCTAGCTTGTTCTTTCGAAAGATGTTTACGAGGAATTTCTAAAGATGTTTAAGAACTTCTCAACTGGAATTTAGGAGAAATTATAAGTAAGGTCTGGAAGTTTTGCCTTTAAAAATGAAAAAGTTTAGGCCGGCTGTGGTGGCTCACACCTGTAATCCCAGCACTTTGGAAGCCCGAGTGAGTGGATCATGAGGTCAAGAGTTCAAGACCAGCCAGGCCAACATGGTGAAACCCCATCTCTACTAAAAATACAAAAAATTAGCTGGCTTTGGTGGCACATGGCTGTAATTTCGGCTACTGGGGAGGCTGAGGCAGGAGAATCACTTGAACCTGAGAAGCAGAAGTTCCAGTGAGCTGAGATCCTGCCACTGCACTCTAGCCTGGGCAACAAGAGCGAAACTCCATCTCAAAAAAAAAAAAAAGACAACTGAGAAATGGAAATCCAGGTTTGCCACTTACCAGCTGAGTGATCTTGGATAAGCTATCTCAATTTTCTGGCTCTTCTGGACATTAAATTATGTAACATATAATACTAAAGATACATAGCAAACATGGAATAGATATTAGAGGTTTTTCATCTTCTGTCATAACATGCTTTTAAATCCTATAGTTTTATACAGCATGTGTTCTAGTAAACTAGTTGCTCATTTATGTTTCTATTCAAAAAAAACCATTTGCTTTCATGCACCCAGTTCTATGGTGGACACCTCGTGTTCTTGACTACCTGTCATCCATCACTCTCTCTTTCCAAAAGTACCTTGATTTATTATTCGGGCATTAACCTTTCTATAGGATAGCCTCTGCATATCGGGAAATGTGCCCACCTCAAGCTCGGAAGCTGGCTGTTGGGGTTGATTTAGGAAAAGGTGATGACGCAAATGAGACCTAGGAGAGTGCTCCTGTATGTCATTCCTAGCCTAGGGTATAAACGGGGGCTTTATGTCTTGAAAACAGTGTTCCACTGATTGCCTCATGTACTCTCCCCGGATCTCTTGTTTGGGGATGATTTGGGCTAATGGAAGACACTGGAACAAAATATATAGTAAGAGAAAATAATGGCTATCTTTCATCTTTCTCTCCCCTTGACTGTCTCTCAGCATGTTATTATGTAGACCTATGTAGCCTCTCCTGTTAACTTCAAGACTTTCAGAGACTGTAGCAGGAAAAAGAGAACTGGCATGGCAAATTCCAATTTTCTTTTTGTATTCTAAAATCAAAGAAGTCTGAGAGCCGACTCATATCAACAACTTTTATTTCATCACATAAATAAATGAATAAGAATATAAGAAAATATTAAATGGAGAATAAATGAATAAATATATAAATACATGAGAATAAGGTAACTAGATATGCCGTGATCACGTGGCATTCCAGTTGATGTGGAGGGACACACACAGATGAGGAGTGGACAGTTTTACCTGGTTGGGGACAGAGATGTCCAGGAAAGAGGTTTCATAAAGGAGATTACAATTAAGCTCAGTTCTCAGAAATAAATATTTTCAATGAACACAAAGAGGAAAAGGAAGATACTAGCAAGTGATTGTTCAACTGTGTAATAAAAATCAGAGTTCTATAATGAATATATGTTTTGAGAAACTTTATGTCATTCATTAGGATTGAAATACTGAGTCTGAAACAGCACAAACACGGCAAGAGACCCCTCAGAGGCGGACCAGGGTGCCTCCAGCCAGGCCTTTTCCATCACATGAGAGAAGTGGCTTCATCCTGCTGTCAGAGGGTTTGTGTTTATGGATGGTAGGCAAGGGGTAAATATGACCAGTGCTGTACCTTTTTTTTTTCTTTTTGAGCGGGGGTCTCACTCTGTTGCCCAGGCTGGAGTGCAGTGGTGCAATCTTGGCTCACTGCAGCCTCGAACTCCCAGGCTCCAGCAATCCTCCTGCCTCAGTCTCCTGAGTAGCTAAGACCACAGGCATATGCCACCAAACCCAGCTAATTTTGCTTTTAGTTTTTGTAGAGACGAGATCTTGTTATGTTGCCGAAGCTGGTCTTGAATTCCTGGGTTCAAGCAATCCTCCTGATAACGGAGTGCTGGAAAGGGAAGAGGAGTCCCTTTAAATGATAGGGAAGCCCGGAAGGGAAGTGCTGGATAGAAGAGGAAGTGGTCCTTAGCTAGGGCTCCACCCCACGGACCTAGGTGAGGACAGGCATTTCCGGTTCCAATGTTGCATTTCCCAAGACCACTCTGGCCTGCCTCGCCCCCATCCTGTGCCTATAAAAACCCTGAGAGCCTAGCAGGCAGACATACAGGTAGCTGGACATCCTGAGGAACATGGTGGAAGAAGACATAAGTGGCTGGGCGTGGGTCATAGAGAAAAGCATGCCCATGGAGGAGTAGATCAGGCCAGCAGCCCCTTGGCCATCATCCCCAGTAGTGGGAGAAGAGTCCCGTGGCAGTCTCCCGACTCCAGGGGAAAACCATTTCACTTCTGGCTCCCCCATCTGCTGAGAGCTACTTCCACTAATACAAAACCTTGCCCTAATTCTCCAAATCCACGTGTGACCCAAGTCTTCCAGTTCATGAAGACAAAAACCCAGTATACAGAAAGCCCTCCGTCCTTAGGACAAGATAGAGGGTCCAACTGAGTTGGTTAACACAAGCCGCCTATAAATGTTAAAACTAAAAGAGCACCCTGTAACACATGACCACTGCTGCTTCAGGAGCTGTGAACATTCACCCCTAGACACCGTTGTGGGGGTGGAGCCCCACAGCCTACCTGTCTGCTCCCCTAGAAGTTTGAGCAGCCGGGCACTGAAGAAGTGGACCACACCCCCTCACCGCATGCCTGACAAGGGAACCTGCTTTGCTCCTGCCTTGGCCTTCCAAATTTCTGGGATTATAGGTGTGAGCCACCCTGTCTGGCCTCCAGTGTTGCATTTTAAAAAGAATCCTTAGATGATGTAGAGAATGAATGAATGGAGATAAGAAAACTGAGTACAGAGCTATAGTAAACATAATTGTCTGGGTGAGAGATTCTAAATTAAGATCTGACAGTGGGATGGAGGAATCTGCTTTTAGACCGGTAAACTGTAACGGTGTTAAAGAAGTGATTTATAGAAAAGGTGTGTATGATTAACAGGATGAACTCCGTATTTCCAGCCTTGCTGTACCAAACACGTCTTTGCTTGGGATTCCGTAACAAATACCATACACTGAGTGGCTTAGAAAAGGGAACTTCAATTTCTGAAAGTTCTGGAGGCTGGAAGTCAGGGCTAGGGTGCCAGCGTGGTTGGGTTTCAGTGAGGGCTCCCCTGGGGTTGCAGATCCTACCTGCTCACTGAGGGCTCACATCGCCTCTTCCTCGTATGTATTCGGAGAAAGCGGGCTCTCTGGCATCTTCTCTTACGGAACACTAATCCTATCATATCACGGTCCTACTCTTACAACCTCATTTAACCGTAATAACTTCTGTATAGGTCCTATTTCCAAATACAGTCACACAGAGAGCTGGACTTTAGCATGTGAATTCTGGGGACACAATTCAGTCCATAACAGAAGAGCTTCCTCTCAATAGAGAAGCTTAAATATTTGTTGTTGCACTTTGATATAGCAGTACTGGAATTTCACCCATCCTTTTGGTATTATTCTCTAATAAGTAGTCACCGTGTGTTTGAGCTTTTGAGGCCTGTGTGCTTTCTGATGTAAGTAGAATCCTTTTACATTATCACAGTGGCATTTGACTGGAAAAGATGAGTCTCTTAAAAATAATGCTATGTTCAAGCTCTTGATGTGATCAGCAATGCAGTTCTTATGTTTCTGGACCCTGAGGGAGTCACACTTAAGAAACATTTTCCAGTGGAATCAGTGCATTTAATATCCATTAAAGCTGAGATGAAGATAACACCATTTGAACTTTTCCAGTCCTCTGTGCTTTTGTGAATTAGCCTCCAAAGGAAAGTCAGTGATCCCGGGTCATCATATTTATGGTTATTCTTTGAATACCTGATGTGTAGAAAATTCATTTTCTCTACGATAATACACGGTAGACCCAGATAACTGGTAAATGGGCTATTGGTGCTATTCAAACTCCGTGTCAAAAAAAGTAAGATTGATAGATGGTAGAATGAGAGAATCAATACTGTGGAACATACTAAGCCAGGTACCAAGGACATAGATACAAATCAAGCACACACCCCACCCAGAGGAAGATTCACTCATTTATTCAGCAAACACTTATTCAGTATTAGTTTATGGCCAAATAGTGGAGTGAGAAAGAAAATAAGTAAGAATGATACCTACCATGAGGGATCTTATACTATATAAGAAGCAATGGCTGGCCTGGTACAGGGGCTCATGCCTGTAATTCCACCACTTTGAGAGGCCAAGGCGGGCAGATCATGAGGTCAGGAGTTCGAGACCAGCCTGGCCAACATGGTGAAACCCTGTCTCTACTAAAAATACAAAAATTAGCCAGAGGTGGTGGCGGGCACCCATAGTCCCAGCTACTCAGGAGGCTAAGGCAGGAGAATTGCTTGAACCCAGGAGGCAGAAGTTGCAGTGAGCCAAGACCACACCATTGCACTCCAGCCTGGATGACAGAGTGTGACTCTGTTGTGACTCTGTCTAAAAAAAAGAAAGAAAGAAAGAAAGAAAGAAAGAAAGAAAGAAAGAAAGAAAGAAAAGCAATAACAAGAAACAATTGCAAAAAATTCCAAAATCCCACTTTGATAAGTGCTATCGAAGAAAACTACATTCAAATAGTGATCCTAACACTAATTTTAAGGACTTGTAATACACAAACTATTTAATATTTTCTAAAACAAGCTAATCTCCACTCAATAGTCCAGAACTGTGGGTTTCCTAACACTCTCAAATATGTGGACAACAGCTGTTCCCTGTCAATGCATTATAATACCTCTAATGATATGAACTTGAGCATGAATTCAGTGCTGTGCACAAAGAGCCCAAAGATCCACACAGGAACTGTGAATATACCCCCCATGGTTCTGTAGCTGCAGCATAAGCAAATACATCCTTCACTTTGTCCCGGTGATGTTTCATTAAAATACCCACCTCCCTCCTGCAGTTTATCACTACATGTGAATTGGTAATTTCTGTGAAACTTTCAAAACATCATTTATAGCAATACCCATACATTAATTCATATTGTTATTGACAGGTTACAATGAATACATGTTTTGAAGAAGGAAATTTTTTACTTTACTTGTATTACTGTGAGATTCAAATGGGGACCCTTCAAATTCTTCATCTCAATGACATGAAATCTCACCCTTGCCTCTGCTTCTTTCATCATTTTTTGAACTGAATAAAAATAAAACGAATGGGGAGATCATGGTTTATTATCTTTGTTCCTTCCTAGCACCTGACTCTTTAGCAGTATTTCATTCCATTTTGGATCTATTTGTTTAACCCTATGTGCTGGGTACAAAACTGTAGAAAAAACAGCAAGGATTCATGAAAGAAAATAACGTTTGTTTAGAATCTATTACATAGAGGAAAATATTAGATATTTTAAAGTACATATTTTCTTTTAATCAAAACATTTCAGAGAAACGTACTGTTGTTCTCATTTTACCAAAGAGGAAACTTGATCTGGGAGAGATTAAGCAACTCTCTCAAGACTTACTAGTTTGTAGGAAGCAGCTGTTCTCTCTGACATTAACATCAATTCTATTTCCACGATGATACCTAAGACTACCTCGGCTAAGCAAAAACACTAGCTGTTCAAATGCCTTTACCACCCTCCCTGCTTCACTCACCTGGAGAATTATTCCTCTGATGTGTAAAAGAAAGAATGGAACAGATGAAGCCTAAAACCTGTTCACTCATTGTATTAATTAATCACAGTGCCTAGCAGGCACCAGGCATTCTGGGGGTTGGAGATAAAAAAAATTCCTGCCGTTGTGAAGCTTATATTTGTATGTAATAGCAAAAGACTGAGAACAGTGGACCAAAGACACACACAAACACACACAGACACTTATGTAGCCATCTGTCCATTAATGATTGGGATACATTCTGAGAAACGCACTGTTAGGCAATTCCATCATGTGAACATCCTGTGTACTTCCACAAACCTGGAAGGTATGGCCTGCTACACACCTAGGCTATATGATGCAACCTATTGCTCTTAACAAACCTGTATGGCATAGGACTGTACTGAATACTGTAGGCAACTGTAGCATAATGGTAAATATGTATCTAAAGATATCTAAACATAGAAAAAGTATGGTAAAAATGCAACATTAGTCTTATAAGACCTCCATCATATATGCAGTCTGTTGTTGACCAAAACATCAACCTATGATGCATGACTATATAAGATGAACAAGATACTATATATAAAAACAACTCTGTATGTTAACAAGATATTGTATACAAGATATACACATATATCTTGTACATCCATGCATAATGGATATACTTATACATGCATGTATACTTATACATGTATACATGCAATATACTTATACATGCATCTGTGTATATATGTATTTTTGCTCTGAAATGCAACATACAATACATACACATGTATATGTGTGTATATAGATGTATTTTTTGTCTGAAATCTCACTAAGGTAAATGAAGGTTGTCAATGAATAGCACTAGTATAGTACCAACCATATATTCAAAATGTTCGGGTAAAAAATAACAATACAACAATAAAAAATAAGACAAATAAAATACAATACAACTATTTACATAGCATTTATATTATATTGGGTATTATAACTAATCTAGAGTTTATGGAAAGTACACAGAATAGGTTATATACAAATATTACTCCATTTGAGCACCTGTGAATTTTGGTATTTGCAGGGACCCTGGAATCGATCCCTCATGGATACCAAGGGATGACTGTACATTAAAATATAGGAGCAAAAACTTCCTTTTCTATAGGAATTCAACATCAGAACATTCTGCTTATCTCTCCAGATTATCCCCAGATTCTTGATACAAAATGTCAGTAGAGCCGGTCACAGAAAGATGGGTTAGATTTTGTTTTTGTTTTTCATGCCGTTGTACCTTTACTAATATCATAGCTGGGGAGTAATAAGTCAGGACTCCTGCCTCAACAAGAGCTCATTCTTCATAAAATAAACTTCAGGTCAGATTTCATTAATCACATCAGAAGTAGATGTTTCCTTGGTGGATAACACATAATTCCTCCGTGTGACATATTCAAGGACAAAGCTTAGGAATGATATTATCCATGATGAAATCTGCTCAGAGGTCAGGATGGATATATTGTCCATCACATGCGGCATCTCAATCACTCACTATTCAGAGATAGAGCTCTCAGGTTAAATCTGAGAACCCATTCAAATTGAGGCATATATTTCACGGCTCCCTGTCAACAAATTCTATGTGACATAAAATTGACTACACTAAGATTGAGAATTTTGATACATTTTATTCAGGAAATCTGTTTTAGCATCTGGTTCTAGTTTATTGTTTCTGTAAAATAAACTAAATAAGGACAATGTCCTAAAAGAGTCAAAGAAATTTCCTTTAATGAGCTGGGGATACTCCTGCCCAAATTAGACAACTGAGAAGTGGTTGCAATGACTTGAAGAACCATTGAAAACTTGATGTCATTCTGTCAACATCTTCATTCATTCTAACCCCTATCAAGATCAAATGCACTTTCTAGAAGAACAGGTTTAAAGTTCTAAAGTCCTGAGCTGTGATATCAGTTCTATTACTTCCTAATTATATAATCTCAGACAATATCTAAGCTTCTTTATCACTTTCCTCAATTTGGAAAATAGCCACAGGACCTAAAGCTATTTCTTAGCGCGTTTTGAGAATTTTGGGAAAGTATTTAAAGTCAGAGAATGCTATAGGTTGTCATATATTTTAATCACCCTAATCAAATTATTTGATTTTTCCAGATAAGAAGTTTAGTCTTAGCATTGCATGCCATGTGTACAGCTATTGGGATAATGTTGCTAGTTGTGGCACTTTGGGTAAAACTGCAGACCCTGAGAAGTTAAATGATGATCCCCTAGAGATAGTTCAACAGTTCACCAAGCAGAAAACAGATAGTCATAAAACAGGATGATAAGTTTCAACACAGAATAATTTCCTTTAGCACATCTAAATAGCAAATTCTAACCCTGAAATCGGAAAAAAAAAAAAAAAAAAAAAAGTCAAGGACCCTCACGGAAACTGAAGTGGAGCAGAAGCAAAATGCAAAGGTAGTTTTAAGATGTGGTATTCCAAGGATCTTCACCAGGTCCTGGAATGCTTTTGGTTTGAAACCAGCCCATTGCTCCATAGGTGTTCTTTTTGATAAACATAGAAATTGGTCCCTATGGTCTTACAAAGCTTGAAACTTATATTTGTTTTATCTGAGTTCCTTCCTCAGGAAAAGGCCTCTCACAAAAAGTGTCAAAGAACTGAAACCAAATCACTGCACCCTTATTCATCATGATTGCTTCTTTGCCCCCTCCCAAGTTCCTGTTTTCTTACACATTGTTACATTTCTTGCCTGCTAAATAAACTCCTGGTTTTAGTCAGTCAGGGACATGGATTTGAGACTGAGCCCCCCCTCTCCTTGGCTGCAGCACCCGATAAAAGCCTTCTTCCTTGGCAATACTTGGCATCTCAGTGATTGGCTTTCAGCAGAACCAGATCGAAGCCCTGCTGGCTCGAACCTGGCTTGATCATGAGTGAATTGTCCTGGGTTCATACCATATCAGGGCTGTGAGTATATCATGGCTGTGGGTATGTGAGTTGGTCTAAACTCACGACTTAATCTGTTGTTTCCTCCGTTATGCCACACATGCCTTAGTTTAAGCCTGTGTTTGGGAGCACAACTGTATGAACTCACGCCAGCAGGCATTTCTCCTGTTCCGCTGGGGAGATGGTATTAACCTATCGCAGGTCCTTCAGTGGTGTGATTCAATTTCTCATCTTAATAAAATGTTACAGCATCAGTATTTTGGGTTTGATCCACAAGCCGTTACCTGGAGGGGATAAAAGCTCTAACATATGCATCTCCTAGGTGTGCTAAGTTTCAAAAATGAACTAATTCTAACCTATGCTCCAGAGCCTAGCTTTGGGACTGTCACTTTTTCTCTAGGTTGACAAATAGGTGGTTTGATCCCACACTCATGGTGAATACCTTTAGTCAGTGGGCGACCTTTTTATCTTCCTACCTAAAAGAAGCCTCCAAATCCTTCCAGACAGTGGTCCAGACTGTTTCTAACCATATATTAGTGCTGGCACACGAATGACACCTGTTTGTCATTTCATCTCTAGGGCTTCAGTCTCTTGATCAAGGAACACTGTCAACTTCCACAAAACTTAAATAAAAACTTATCAAAAATATGTATTAAGTATCATGGGTACAATTAAAGACAAGATGTAGTCTCCATTCTTACACATTTTATAGTTTAATGAGGGAGAAAACACACGTACATTATTTCTGTGGCCTTCTGTGACCTGTATTGGCTCTCTCTATGACCTAGCCTGTTGTACGGTGGCACTTTTACCTTTACCTGTAGTCTAAGCCTTGACTTGGTAATTCCTTTCTTTGTACTGTACCTGTGACATTGAGAAAGTTATGAAACCTCAGTCCAGTTCAATTTATTCTCCTGTAAAATAAAAACATTAATAGTACTGGGATGATTAATCTTATATGTTAACTCGACTGGACCATAAGATGCCCAGGTAGCTGATTAGACGTCATGTCTGCTGTGTCTGTGAGGGTGTTTCTGGAAGAGGTTAGAATCTGAATCCTTGGGTTGAGTGAAGCACATGGCCCTCCCCAATGTGGGCGGGCAACATCCAGTCCATTGAGGGCTCAAATAGAGCAAAAAGCTGGAGGAAGGTGGAATTCACTCTCTGCCTAACTGCTTGGGCTAAAGCAGGAACATTCCCCTTCTGTTAGTGCTCCATTCTCAGACCTTCAGACCTGGGGTGCAGTCTACACCCATGGCTCTCTGGCTCTCAGGCCTTCAAGCTACATCACCAGCTCTCTTGGCTGTCCCACATGGAGACAGTAGATTGTGGGACCAAATTCTCAGCCTGTGTATAGAGAGTGCAAAGCACAGTGCCTGGCAGTGAAGGAGAGGGAACTATTTCACTGAACCCAGGAGGTGGAGGTTGCAGTGGGCCAAGATCGCAGCACTGCACTCCAGCCTGGTGACAGAGCGAGACTCCACCTCAAAAAAAAAAAAAAAGAGAAAAAAAAAGTAAAATCAGAACAGAATCAATGCTAAACCCTGTCTCATTCTAGCAAAAATTAATATTTATATTTAGTACATGAACAAATTGTAAAAAATTTCCACCCAGTTCTAGAAGATATATTTTTCTAATTAAAAACCACTTGTATTGTTTACTAATTACTTGTTCAAATGTATGTAATATATTGATCAGT
Source organism: Cacajao melanocephalus (assembly GCA_963573385.1). Classification (NCBI taxonomy): domain Eukaryota; kingdom Metazoa; phylum Chordata; class Mammalia; order Primates; family Pitheciidae; genus Cacajao; species Cacajao melanocephalus. The sequence continues at coordinate 63,535 of CAUYLG010035724.1, forward strand.
TGTTTATTATTAATAATTATAATAATAAGTCAGTTCAGGAAAAAGTACTTAAGTCTACCTGGTTATTTAAGATAAAATATGTTACGTAAAATAATGTATATCAACTGATTTTACAGGCAGAGATCCAGGAGACTGACGAGTAAGAAATTTTTACCTTTAGCCAGCTCTGTCAAATCATAGTGTCTCTTCACTGTGGCTTCTGAAGTGAGCAGAGCAGCTTTGGCCACCAAAAATCATAGAAGTATTTACATTTTATCTCTAAAGATTCAATAATTGAGTCTGTTGAAAGAAACTGACACAGACAGATATTAACAGAAAAATATGTATGCAGATTACTAATATGCACATGTGCGTAGGTGTCACACAAAATACGAAACTCAAAGGAGGGCCAGATGGCTGAAGCTAAAACATACTCTTCATAGGAAAGAGGGAAGCAGGGGATGTAGAGGGAAGCAGGGGATGTAGAAGGAAGTAGGGGATGTAGAGGGAAGGTAAATAACTTTTAGGAGAGATGAATGGGCCTGAAGAATAGATGATAGCCTGAGATAAAGTTCCTCTGCTCTCGGGGAGGTGGCAACCAGTCATGGGAAGGTGAGGGGTGGAACTTCACTTAAGCAAGAGTTGTCTTATTATGCAGATAAAGCCTCTCAGGTAGCAGCCGCAGAAGAAGAGCCAAAAAGTCAGTCTAGACGAGCATGCGGACGACCTTTAGTTTTTCTTCAGCTATGAATCTTCCCTGGTTAATGAGATTTCACTTAGGGGATTGAAGGCAATTGTGTTTCTTTTGGAAGAACTTCTCTGATATAGTTTGTGTCCCTTCCCAAATCTCATGCTGAATTATAATCCCCAATGTTGGAGGTGGAGCCTGGTGGGAGGTAATTGGATCATAAGGGTGGATTTCTCAAGAATGGCTTAGCACCATCCCCATGCTGCTGTTCTCATGATTGTGAGTGGGTTCTCAAGAGACTTTTTTTTTTGACAGAATCTCACTCTGTTGCCAGGCTGGAATGCAATGGTGCAATCTCAACTCACTGCACCTCTGCCTTCCAGATTCAAGCCATTCTCCTGCCTCAGCCTCCTGAGTAGCTGGGACTATAGGTGCACACCACCATGCCCAGCTAATTTTTGTATTTTTAGTAGAGACGGAGTTTTACCATGTTGGCCAGGATGGTCTTGAACACCTGACCTCAGGTGATCCACCCACTTCAGCCTCCCAAAGTGTTAGGATTATAGGTGTGAGCCACTGTGCCCAGCCTGGGTTGTTTAACAGTGAGTAACACTTCTCCTCTGTCTCTCTCTTGTTCCCTCTCCTGCCATATGAGGCACCTGCTCCCCCTTTGCCTTCAGCCATGCCTGAAGTCTCCTGAGGCACAGAAGCAAAAGCTGCTATGCTTCCTGTATAGTCTGCTGAAGTGAGCCAATTAAACCTCTTTTCTTTATAAATTACCCAGTCTCAGGTTATTTCTTTATAGTAATGTGAAAACAGACTAATACATTCCCTCAGTCAGAGAAGGAAACTTCAGAGAGGCCCTTCCTGTGCTTGGCGGGAGACACTAGGGAAGGTCAGAGAGACCTCGATTCCAAGGCAGTGTCTAAGCCTTCCCACCTTCTGTTCTTTGGGGTATCATTTTCTGAGCCCCAATAATATACAGAGAATTTTGCATATTATAATAAGCAGAGTAAATAAAAGAATGTCAACAAAAAATCGTGTGTTCTATAGCAAAATTTTGTAGGAAAAGTGAAAAATAATAGGCTAAAAAATGAAACAATGTAAAATCCTATTCTATTGAAAAACAATTTTCATATGCGTTTTCAAATAGATAACAGTGATTATTAAATCCCTCTTGTATTTAGACTACATAGGAAACATTGTGGCATAGCGATTGTATTTTTAAATTTAAATAATTGCAAGGTAATAGAAATTATAGATTTTATGGCCATTAGAACACAATAAACATTTTATAAGTTACACTGAAAATACGTGCTAAGTGTTTATCATTTTTCAAAATTATTGTGATAATATGAAAGAAAAATAGAAACAAAAGGCTTAGGCCATCTCACCCACTCTCCTTAACATTATCAACATTCACCTACAGTATTTTCATCTTTCCATTAAACATGGTATAAAGAGGTAATAAATGATAGCCATTTATTTAGCATCTCCAATATCCCAGGCTCTATTATGAATTTTTTTTTATTAAATCTCATGACAGCCTCATATTAGCTTTAATATTAATGTTACTGTTTAAATGAGGCATTTATGTTTAATCTTCCCACCTATTGTTCAGAAGCCTTGATTTCCTTAGGAATGTGTCTCTTCCTTTGCCCTTGTTCCTTCAGAGCATTCATGCCAGGGAAGGAAACAGTACCTGCTAGTTAGTTAGAAATGTTTAACAGGTTATACCTCCTAAAGATTATTTGCAGTCCAATCAAGACCCCCAAACCCCCCAAATTCTCCCAAGCTCTAAGTAATGTCTCTAACCAGGGACTTGATCCTGAAGGATCTATAATTTCATACCCAGAATACATCATGAGTACACATGAATATGCCTCAGTATTTCTGATTGAAGCTATTTTAATAGAAATAATTTGAGACCAGAGCAACTGGCACCCCTTAAAGTCCTCGGTAACATCTGTAAGGCCATCTTTGCCAGCATCCCTTTATTTTGTGTGTTTTTAAAGCCTAAAATAGAGGACAGTATCATGGGTAGTGTCCGAAAGTACACACATATGCAGACACATGCGTTTTTATCAGGCGTTTACTGTTTATAATCTTTATAAACCAAGGATAATTGGTTAATATAATTGGTGCTAGGAAATGAGAAAGAAGCAGGAAGGGAACCCCAAAACGGAGACAGTACTAACCAAAAGAGGTATCAGAGCCACTGCAGGAGGCAGAAGTGAACACTCAAGGAAAAAATCTTTTAAAAACCTCATAGAGAAGAAATTATTTTAGTTAACAATAGAATAACAAATAGAAAGAGAACCGGTACTTAATTCTGTTCCCGTAACTCTCAGGTCATTTCTCACTTGAAAACCTGTGGAACTGCTGCTCTCCTGATTGTATTCTTTCTGAGCTGTGTGTCTTCTTCTCATCTTTCAAGGATAAGCTTAACTACAAACTTTTAAAACACGCTTCTTGGTAATCCTAACTCACATATGAACCTACATGGCCCTGAGTTACCTTTGTGTCATTCTTTTTTTCTCCACAGATTTTACTTTGTCTTTATTGTCCATTTGTTTTCCTTTTATTAAATATCTCCACAAAGAGTAAGCTCTGTTTGAAATGAAGTTTGGTATTTTTTGCTGAACTCTGTGCCCCTGGAGTCTAGCAGTGCTTGGCAAAGAGGAAGTATGTACTTAATGATAACGTAAAAGAATACATGCCAAGACTCCTGCTTCCAGTAACAAGAAAGTGAAATGGCACAGTATGTGCGCTCTTGCTGGAAGCAACTATAAAAGCGAACAAAATATATGGGGTAACATTATTCATGCTACGAGAATCAAGCAGCCCATGAATGGAATCCTAGAGAAGGGACTAACACAACAGGGGCCGGGCGTGGTGGCTCATGCCTGTAATCCCAGCACTTTTGGAGGCTGAGATGGGAGAAGTGCTTGAGGCCAGGAGTTTGAGACCAGCCTGGTCAATGTAGGAGACCCCCCTCTCGCATGAATTGAGAAATAATAATAACACAACAGATCAACTCCATGATCACCTCATTGTTTTGTTTGCTGCTGAATAGAAAGTAGAGCCCCGCATGCAAGTAGTCTTTCTGAGATGATGAGACAAAGATCAGATGCTTTGGTTTCAGAAGCAGTTGGAGTTTTCTAAGCCAAGTATTAAAGAAAACAGAGCCTGTCCAGGAAGGAGGAGAGGCAGAATCTGCATGGGGATATTCCATAAGTCCTCAACCAAGGTTCAGGCTCTAAATACACAGGGTTAGATTTGCTGAGACCTAGAAATTGCATGTCAGAATGAGGAGGGCTAAAGGATAACATCAAAGCTTACACAGTGCCAAGAGAACCTGGATTTTAAGCCAAAGCAGAGTAAAGAAGTCTCACTGATGATTACCATTTCAGCTGAGATTACCAGGAGGCCAGACCTTAAGAAGACCATTCTGTAGAGCAAAGGACATGTCATAGGGCTAAATTTAAAAGGGAAATCTATTTACTCTAACAAAAATTAACACCAAGGATGACAAGATGCAAAGCAGTCACAAATACTTGAACTCCTGCTAGACACAAAACTAAATAACCGTTATAGGAAAAAGACACAGTCCAGACCCCTTACCACATATAAACCATGATGTCCGACATAGAAAAAAACTACTAGACACGCAAAGATAGAGGAAAATGCGATCTGTAGTCAAGAGAAAAGCAGTCTGTAGAAATTGGTATTGAAATTATCCAAGATGTTATAATTAACAAGAACTTTAAAGCCACCATTGTAAATACATTTAAGAAAAAGAAGAGAATAGCTAGGTAATCTGAGTGGCAAAATGGACATATAAAAATAGCAAGTTATGTTATTCAAAGTATAAGTGAAATAGACATTCTCAGATAAGAAGTTTGAGAGAATTTGTTGCCAGCAATCCTGTGCTACAAAAAATGATAAATACTTTAGGCAGAAGAGAAATAACATCAGATAAAAACTCAGATGTACCACATGCAAGAATTGAATTAGAAATAAATTTATGAATAAAAACAAAAGATTACATTTGTTCTTCTATTAATTTCCTCAGGACATAATTATTTAAAGCAAAAAGAGCATTCTTTTTTGTTTAAATACATATTTAGACTATACTATTGCAGATTCTTACATTTTTAAATAATTAAATATAGAATTAAATCAAAATAGACATTATTCAGTGCATATTACATATTATATATTCCCTGGAAATATCATTATAAAAACAATACAAATAGTTTATTTTAAAAATGTGAAGTTATTACAAAAGAATATTGAGCAAATATTTAATTAATTCCAAAGAAGATAGAAAGAAAGAAGAACACAAAAACTGATGGAAAATCTAGAAAATGTCATATATTAGTAGGCCAGAATCCAACAATATCAATATTTATAATCAATGTAAACACTTGAACTAAAAGGCAATGATTTAAAGAAAGTTAAAACAGTAAAATCAAATTAATGCTTACAAAAGAAGTATGTTAAAAATAGACACACATTTGACAAAATCTAGTACAGCAAACAGGGTGTAGATGGGAACTTTCTCTTCTCAGTAAAGAGTTTCTACAATGAACCATCGTACCTACTGATAGTGAGAAACTGGAAGCTTTATCACTAAGATCAGGAACAAGACAAGGGTGGCCTCTCTCGTCATTCCTTTCAACAATGTACTGAAAGTCTTAGCTAATGCAGTAAGACAAGAATAGGAAATACAGTATATACAGATTGGAAAGAAATAACTAAAATTGTCTTTGTTCACACATGATGTGATTGTCTATGTTGAAAACTAAAGAGAACTGACTAAAAAGCCTCCCAGGATGAATAAACAATTATAGCAAGGTTGCAGGATACAAGGTTCGTATAAAAATTCAATTGCTTTTCTATATATCAGTAATGAGCAATTGAAATTTGAAATTAATACACAATATTATTTATATATAGACCTCTGAAAAATGAAATATCTGGATAGAAATCTAACAAAATGTGTTCAAGATCTATATGTAAAAAACTACAAAAGTCCAGTTATAGAAATCAAAGAATAAGTAAAGAAATGAAGAGATATCACATATTCATGCATAGGAAGATTCAATATAGTCAAAACGTCAGTTTTCCCCAACTAGATCTATAGATTAAATACAACGTATATCAAAATCCAAGCAATTTATTTTGTAGATATTAACAAACTGTTTCTAAAATGTGTAGAGAGTCAAGAGATACAGAATATTCAACACAACCTTGAAGGAAAACAAAGTTTAAGGACTAACCTACTTTAAGATGTACTAAGAAGCTACAGTAATTGGGGGAGTATGTCATCAGGGATAAACTAGACACACATGTAAAGGAAACAGAATAGAAAGCTCAGAAATGTATCCACAAATATAGTCAACTGTTCTTTGAATAAGGATCAAAACAATTCACCGTAGAAAGAATAATATTTCTACCTAGTGCACAGTTGTTCCAACAGAGCTGAAACAACCACACATCTACAACAAGTGTACATCTACATGCAAAAGAAAAAAAAAAAGAATGTAGACTTAGACCTTATGCCAGTCATAAAAATTCATTTAAAACTGGTCATAGATCTAAATGTAAACCACAAAATTATAAAATCCATAGGAGGTAAAATAGAATAAATCTAGAGGGCCTTGTATTTGGTGATGACTTTGTAGATACAATACTACAGGCACAATCTATGAAAGAAATTATTGATAAGCTAGACTTCGCTGAAATTAAAAATATCTACTCTACAAAAAACAATGTTATAAGAATGAAAAGACTCACCACAAAATGGGAGAGAGTGTTTGTAAAAGACATATCTGATAAAATTTGATCTGGCAATACAGAAAATGATATTGCATGACCTGATATATTTATCCAAGAAATGTAAGGTTTAGTTTAATCTTGTAACATTAATCAATGTAATTTACCATATTCATATAGTTTTAGGTACATATATTTACAAAGAAAAAGACTACATGATTTTAATAGACTTAGAAAATTTAGTTGACAAACTTTGACACTTGTTCATGATGCAAACTCTCCATTAAACTATGACTAGAATGAATATTCTTAAATATGTTAAAGCGCATCTAAGAAAAACCCCAGCTAATATTGTAGTTATGGTGAAACACTGAATGCTAAATTTGAGAATAAGGCTAGCATGTCTGCTTTTACTACATCTATTTAGCACTGTAAAGGAGGTCCTAGTCAGTGCATAAAGTGAAAAAAAAAACCTGAAGGAAATAAAGTTTGAAAAATAAGAAGTAAAATTCTCTTGTTTATAGGTAATGTGATGGTTTTCTAGGTAGAAACTGCTAAGGAGTTCTACAAAAAAACAAAATCTATTAGAACTGGTAAGTGAATTTAGCTTACAAAGTCAATTTACAACATACCAAGTCTATTTCTAAACAGTCACAGCAGGCCAGGAGTGGTGGCTCACACCTGTATTCCCAGCACTTTGGGAGGCCAAGGTGGGCAGATCATGAGGTCAGGAGATCAATACTATCCTGGCCAACATGGTGAAACCCTGACTCTACTAAAAATACAAAAACTAGCTGGACGTGGTAGCACGTGCCTGTAGTCCCAACTACTCAGGAGGCTGAGGCAGGAGAATTGCTTGAACCAGGGAGTCGGAGGTTGCCGTGAGCTGATATCACATCACTGCACTCCAGCCTGGTGATAGAGCAAGACTCCATCTCAAAAATTAATTAATTAATTAAATATTCACAGCAAAATAGAAACATAAAAATCATTTTTATAATATCAAAAAATGTAATTATTAGAAATAAAATTAACAAAGATGTGCAAGCACTCTACACTGAAAATTACCTTGCTCTCAATATTGCTGAGAAGACTCTAAAGAAGAGCTAAATAAATGAAAAGATATGCTCATGGAATGGAAGACTCAAAATTATTAAGATGTTAGTTATCTCCTAAATAACCTGTATGTATTCAACACAGTTCCATTCAGGATCCCTGCAGGTTTTCTTTTAGAATTTGCCAAGATGGTTTAAAATTTATACAGAAATGGAAATAATGTAGAATAGCCAATATAATCTTGATAAAGAACAACATAGAGGAAGAACTCCAGAACACTAGTCTGTGCAACAAATTTTTTAAAGATGACCTCAAAAGCACAGCAAAAGCAAAAATAGACAAATGGGTTTACATCAAACTAGAAAGATTTTTCACATTCAAGGAAACAATTTCAGAGTAGACAGATAACCTACAAAATGGGGGGAAATATTTGCAAATCATACATCTGATAAGTGGTTATTATCTAAAATATATAAGGAACTCAACTCAGCAAGAAAAGAAATACCCCAGTTAAAAAATGGGCAAAGGGTCTGGGCGCTATGGCTCCTGCCTGTGATCCCAGCACTTTGGGAGGCTGAGGCAGGGCGATTACCTGAGGTCACGATTCCCAAACCAGCCTGACCAACATGGAGAAGCCCATCTCTACTAAAAATACCAAATTAGCCAGGCGTGATGGTGCATGCCTGTAATCCCAGCTACTTGGGAGGCTGAGGCAGGAGAATCACTTGAACTTGGGAGGCGAAGGGTGCAATGAACTGAGATCATGCCATTGCACTCCAGCCTGGGCAACAAGAGCAAGACTCCAGCTCAAAAAATAAATAAATAAATAATAAAAAATGGTCAAAGGACCTGAATGAACATTTCTTGAAAGAAGATATACAAATGCCCAATGGGTATATGAAAATATGCTCAACACCACTAATCATCAAAGAAATGCAAACTAAAACCATAATAGGATACTACTACACATCTATCAGAATAGCTATTACCAAAAAAGATAACAAGTGTTGGTGAGGATGTTGAGAAAAGGCTATCCTTGCACACTGTTGGTAGGAATGTAAATTAATACAGCTGTTATAAAAAACAGTACAAAGTTTCCTCAAAAAATTAAAAACAGAACTACCATATGATGCAGAAATCCCAATACTGATGATATAAGCAAAGAAATAGAATCAGTATGCCAAAATATATGTGCACTACATGTTCATTGCAGCATTATTCAGAGTAGCCAAGGCATGAAAACAACATAATCATTGAATGTAAACAAACAAACATCACTGAATGCATGGATAAAGCAATGTGGAATATACACACACCATTAGCCTTAAACAAGAAGAAAGTCCTGTCATTTGTGACAACATGGATGAAACTGAAGGACACTATGGTAAGTGAAATAAGCCAGACACAAACAAGACAAATAGTGCTTGGTTTCACTTCTATGTGAAATCTGAAAAAGTTGAACTCAGATGTAGAAACTAGAAGGAGATTAGCAAGGGCTGGGAGTTTGGGGAAGGTTTGAGGAGATGTTGGTCAAAGGATACAAAATTTCAGTTAGGAAGAATAAGGCCAAGAGACCTATTGTACCACATCCTGACTACAGTTAATAATATTGTGTTACATACTTTAAAATTACTAAAAATTGCTAGACTTTAAGTGTCCTCACCACAAAATAACAAAAAGTATGTGAGGTAATAATGCGCATGTTACTTAGCTCAATTTAACCATTCAAAAATGTATATGTATTTCAAAACGTCATGTTGTACATGATAATTATATACAATTTTGTAAATTAAAAATAAATAAGTAAATAAGAAATGTGTACTAGAAAAAGGAAGACAGAACAAAGGGTCTACATTATCTGATTTCAAGACATACTATAAAGCTACCCTAATCAGAACAGTGTGACATTGGAATAAAGAGAGACAAGTATAGTTCAATGAAGCAGAATATACAATGCAGAAATAGATTCACACTTATGAGGCTAATTTCCAACAAAGGTACTGAAATAATTCAACAAGGAAAGGAAAATCTTTTAAATAAATACTTTGGAAAAAATGAATAACTACAAGGGAAAACTAAAATAAATTCAACCTCCATCTCACAGTGTATACAAAAATTAATTCAAGATGGATCACAAACCCAAACATAATAACTAAAACTTTAACATTTTGAAGAGGGGAAATCGTGAGAGAATTTTTTTGTAGCGAAACAGATATTTCTTGGCCTCAACACAGAAATTCCTAATTATAATGGCAAAAGAATTACAAGTTGGATTATATTCAAATGAAAAAAACTTCTGTTAATCAAAAGACACACTCCTAAGAAAATGAATGGGCACGCCACAAAGAAAATGGGAGGAAATGTATGCAAAACATTTATCTAACAAAGAACTGTTATCCCAAATACACAAAAGATATCTACAACTCAGTGAAAAAGATAAACGACCCAATTTTAAAATATGCAAAAGACTTGATAAACACTTTAAAATGGAAGACATACAAATAGCCAAAACGCCCATGAAAAGATAGTCAACATTATTAATCATTAGAAAAATGCATATAAAGGCACAATATACCATTATGCTACCAGAATGGAGAAAATTGGGAAAAGAAAAAAAAAAAATGAGGCTGTATGGAGAGCAAATATCAATCTCATATATTAATAATTGTTATAGGAAAATAGCGTAGCCACTTTGAAAACACTTGTGATGGTGTCTTATAAAATAAACTGTAACCTACACTGTGGCCTAACAACTCCTCACCTAAATATTTAGCAAAAAATATATATATGTATATATATATATGTTAACCAAGCTTGAACAAGAAGATTTGTAGCAGCTTTATTTATTAAGTCTCAAACAACTAAAACGTTCATTCACCAGAGATCCGATTTTAAAATTGTACATTTCTAGAATTGAATATTACCAAAGAAGAAATACTACTACTACATGCAACAATACGGATTTAAAAAGCTCCACACACAAATATGACGCTGCCTATCTGAAATTCTAGGTTATAAAAAACTGTGGTTAAAAAAACATAAGTTTTCCTCTTGAGGGAAGGAATTAACTGGGTAGAGGCTCAAGAAATGTCCTATAATGTTGGAAAATTTCTGTGTCTTGGTTAAGATAATAAACAACCCATTAAAAAGTGGATGAAGGACATGAGCAGACACTTTTCAAATGATGACATACATGTGGCCAACCAGCATATGAAAAAAGCTCCTCATCACTATTAAAAAAAATGCAAATCAAAACCGCAAAATACCATCTCACACCAGTCTGAATGGCTATTATTAAAAAGTCAAAGAGTAACAGATGCTGGTGAGGTTGCAGAGAAAGGGGAACACTTATACGCTACTGGTGGGAGTGTACATTAGTTCAACTATTGTGGGAAGCAGTGTCGTGACTCCTCAAATAACTAGCAACAGAACTACCATTTGACTGAGCAATCCTACTATTTTGTATATTCAAAAGAATATAAATTGTTCTACCTTAAAGATACAGGCATGTGTATGTTCACTGCAGCACTATACATAATAGCAAAGACATGGAATCAATCCAGATGCCTATCAGTGGTAGAATGAATAAAGAAAATGTGGAAAATATACACAAATACTATGCAGCCAAAAAAAAGAATGAGATGATGTCCTTTGTAGGAACATGGGTGGAGCTGGAGGCCATTATCTTTAGCAAGCTAACATAGAAACAGAAAACCAAATACCACATATTCTTGCTTATAAGCGAGAGCTAAATGATGAGAACTCACGGACACATAGAGGGGAGCAACAGACACGGCAGTCTATCAGAGGGTGGTGGGTGGCAGGAGGGAGAGGAATGGGACAAATAACTAACGGGTGCTAGGCTTCAGACTGGGATAATGAAATAATCTGCACAACAATACCAGTGACACGAGTTTACCTGTATAACAAACCTACTGATGTACCCCTGAACTTAAAATAAAAGTTAACAAAAAAAGATAGGAATGTGGGTTACACAAGTATATGTACTTGTCAAAACTCTTAATCGCACATTTTAGATCTGTAAGTTTCACTGTATGCATATTTTAGTTCAAAATAAAAGAACTCTACACAACGTTGACCTCTATACAGTAGTTTATCTTTTTGGTACGGCAATTCTGAAATTTCTTTCTGTGTACTCGATGACTGAGTGAGTGAATGCATATATTGGGGAAATTGGGAGTCAGGCTGGTTACTGATGGAGAGGGGGAAAGGTGAAAATGTAATCTGTGGTGTTGGCTTGGAACTGAGGACATAAGCCTGAATGCATACTTTATAATAAGTAAATGAATGATAGATAATGATAGACAAATCAATTAGATAGATAGATAGATGATTGATAGCTAGATGGATGGATGGATAGATAGATAGAATAAATGAATTAGTTGTATTTCTGAGCTCTGTATGTTGATAATAGCACGTTGATAATACTTAAAAGCAGTGGTTCTTTGAAAGCAAAGAACACACCAGTCCACACTAGTACTAATATCTTAGCAAATGATTCCCTATGAAATGAGACAGTTCTCCACAATAAGGAGCCATAATGCCTTGGTGAAGAAGTTGATACAAAGAATAGCACAGAAAAAGTACTGAATGAGTCTGGAAGATCATCTTGTGTTATAAAGTAATAGAGTAATCAAAAGTGTGATAGACATATATCAAAAGGGCACAGGCACCAGCTGGAAGGCCTCACACTGATTCAATCTAAAACAAGTAAATAATAATTGTAATAGATTATAACTCTTTAAGAATTTATGATACCATACTGATATAATAAAATAACTAAGTAGGTCTTACTAGCACCTTAATATTGAACTTTCCAGCCTCCAGAACTGTGAGCAACAAATTTTTGTTGTTTATAAATTTAAAGAAAAAAGATTTCAGCCTACTTTCATCTTCGCTATGTGATCATTGTTACCATTATTCAAATAAAAATGTTCCTGGTCTGTTATAAAAAGAAAATGACTAAGTAAATAAACAGAAGGTAATGCCAGCAAACAAATGCACAAGTAATAACGGAGTTAGAAAAATCGTCAGTGGGTGCTAACTGTAGTGAACAAAGTTGGATGTGGACAAGAAAAGATATTTACATAGTCTTAAAGTGTGTCCTGATAACTTGCCTATTAATTACAAAAGGAAAAACAGTAACTTTCCAATGGAGAGACCTTGTTGACCGTACCTTAATCAAAAGATCAAACTTCACATCAGACACGTTACTACAAAGTGACATTATAGATTTCTCAACGATACACTGAGAAGAACAGAGGATAGTTTCTATGGCATTCTTGTGACAAGAATCAAAAGACCTGCATTTGTCAAAAGTATCAAGATCAAGAAAGAAAAAAAAAATGTCTGATGAACTGTCTAAGTTAAAGGAGACTAAATGATGAGGGACCTTCATGCAATGCTTAACTCTGGACCAGGAACAAAATAGCTACAATGGACATTGAACAACTGATGAAATTTGAAAAAGACTGCTAATTAAATATCTTGATTTTCATAAATGTTTTTGATTATATAAGATATACTTTTGTTCTTAGGATATATATGCTAAATAATTCAATGATAAAAGGAGCACAGTGTCTTCAGCTGACTATGAAGTGGTTTAGGAAAAATAAATAGTTAACTCTATATTATGTAACTATATATTATCTATATTATCTATTATGTTTATGTAGATAATTATATATAGAATAAAGACTGATAAATATATTACTAAGTATTATGTGTGTGTGTGTTTCTTGTACTATGCTTGAAATTTTCCCATGTCTGAAATTATGTAAAATAGTGATAAAAAAGAATACCCATTGACAGATAGCAAATGGGAAATGCATCAAAAATTGTATCTTCCCTATCATGATTTCTCAAATTTGCATAGATGAGAAAATTGTGAATTGCCCAAAGTAATAGTGACAGTGAGTGAAGATGTCTAAAATAAACAGTATATGTATAAAAGGTGGCTGAAAGAGCAACACTTTCCTGTTCAAAAATGACAAGCAATCTATCGTGCAAAGCTTCCTGCATGGTAAAATGGACTTTAAACGTCCTAACATTACATATTTTCATAAAAGGCACTCTGGCCCATAGAGCTGCCGTATGACTACCAGAGATATGAAAGAATTTACTTCTTACTGCATTTGATAAAATGACAGGAAATGACAATCTGAAAATAAGACTGTCATTTTGTTTCAATTTTCAATCCAAGAAAACCCTTTATTTTCACCCCATGCCTGTGAATGCTTGGAAGAAAATAAGTCAAGAATTCATACTAACATAGTTGAAATGCAACCTTTTGACTTACATCTTTTCCCCTATTATAGAAAATTCCTGTCATAAGTCATTTACTTGAGTTCTGCTCTGAGTGATACGATGCCCTTGGCAGCTTGAAGACCGTGAGATGATAGGCCATAAAACATTGAATCTAGGAAGGACAGTGTTGGGTAAACACTGTGCTGGGAATCTGTGCCTTGGGGCTGAGCCAAGATGTGGAGGGAAGCTAGTCTACAGCTCAGTCAATGTTAGTGACATCCAACAAGCTGGGGAAAAAGCGTTCCATGACCATCAAAGTCGCAGCAGGCACAACGTTAGTAAAGAAGCATTCTAGTGTTTTTATTTTGTTTTGTTTAATACAGATTGTAGTCCGAGAAGGGAAATAATGGAGAAATTAGCATCACATGCACACTGTGGCATATTTCATTTTTTTTCTCATAATAACTCAGGGAAATAGAAACAATCATACTCTTTTTTTTTTATATAAAAAGGACGATGGATTCAATGAGGTTAAGCATATCACTGAAGCTGCACAGTTATGTGGAATGGAGTTGGGATTCAAATCCATTATGCTGTTCCACACCAAAGCCCACATTCAATCCCTGTGCCACAGAGCACCCTTCAAGAGACACAGTGATAATCTTAACTCTACCTAAGGAAAAAAAAATGTTGAAAAAGAAAAACAGCTGACACAGCTTTCTTACTTCTTTTCCCCTGAGGTCTCGTCTTAGGAAAGTTGCCATTACTTGGAGCTGGGAAGCGACTCTCCTGAAGGTGCCAGGAAAGCTCACGTGGCGGGGAGCGTGGCCAAGGTCACCGGGCAGAGTGCCATTACCGTGGATATTCCAGCCTGAATTGCTGTGAGTTTCAATGCCCAACCTACGCCGGTGAGGGTAAAATAAAGTGCAATTTTAATTCTGCCAGCAAAGAGCTCTTCCCTCTTCTAAATAAAAACATAGCTCGTTTGGGATTCAAGTCAAGGTGAGAAATAGAAAAGTACCCAGTAAGATTTAGAGGTAAGGAAAATAAAGATTTTCAGTAGCAGTTAAGCTGCTAAAAGTTGCACAGAATCAATGAGAAAAAACCATCTGAATACTTCCAGTAATAACTGTCCACCATTTGTTAACCACCTGTTAGGTACTGGTCATAAAACTCGACATTTTACACATTATCTCATCACATTCCTTCATAGTACTCTTAGGAGGTAAATTTTATTCATTAAATTTCACAAAGCAAAATGAGGTTTAGAAAAATTAATTAACTTGGCCAAATTCCACAGCTGGTAAGCAGCCAGTATTCAAACTTAGGCTGGCAAACCCCACCATCTTTGCTCTCACCTCTAAGCTATGTTGGCTACAAACGTGCTACCAAATTGTTGCAAGAACCTCAGATCTTAAGCATGGTGACATCCCTGGCAAGTGACTGTAATATATAGAGTAGAAATATAATCTACACTATTTTACCCATGGGGAAAAACAATATGAAAAAGAGAATTATCACACTGTTGAATAGAAAAGAGCATCTAAAACGTGAAGTGTTGCAATGTTCACTCAAAATTGTTCAAAGAAGATGTAGATTGACCTTGAGC
This sequence comes from Cacajao melanocephalus, assembly GCA_963573385.1. NCBI lineage: Eukaryota > Metazoa > Chordata > Mammalia > Primates > Pitheciidae > Cacajao > Cacajao melanocephalus. Next base: position 78,915 of record CAUYLG010035724.1, read on the forward strand.
CTATAAATTTGTAGATCATGAAGAGGAATCTTCTGTTGTGGAACAAAAATGATTCATTTGGCATAATTTCGTAGCCTGGTGAAATAGCTCTCAAATGTATCGACTCTTCTTTTTCTCTAATTATATAATCACCAAGCAATACTCTGAATAACCAAGAAATAGTCCAGGGTATATACCATAGTATTTTATGAAAACAACTTATGCAATCAGAAGTAGTGTTTTTTTTTTTTTTTTTTTAATGAAATCTGGCTCTTGTCTCCCAGGCTGGAGTGCACTGGCAAGATGTCAGCTCACTGCAAACTCTGCCTTCCGGGTTCAAGCTATTCTCCTACCTCAGCATCCTGAGTAGCTGGGATTACAGGGGCCTGCCACCAGGCCTGGCTAATTTTTGTACTTTTAGTAGAGACAGGATTTCACCATGTTGGCCAGGCTGATCTCGAACTTCTGACTTCAGGTGTTCTGCCCGCCTCGGCCTCCCAAAGTGCTGGGATTACAGGCATGAGCCACCACACCGGGACAAGTAGTGCAATTTTTAAAATAACATTCAAATTTATGTGCAAGTGCTGAAAAATATTAAATCTTACAAAAATTTAATTTTTAAACAAAAAGAGGTGATTTGAAACCTTACCTTGCCTGTGTCATTGATGCAGATGGAACTACCTTAGGTAGAAACAGAAAGACTTTCTACTCCTTGTCAATATTATTGGATCCATGGTGCTTTTTAAAGACATTGAAACTTTGTGAGGGTGATTTAGGGATTATGGTGCTTTTATTTTAATATTCATTTCAAATACAAGTTTAAATAATTCTATGTACTATGACAATATTATCCAAATATTCATTTAGTGGTAGTGGCAGTATGAGAATACAAAACCAGACTTCCAAATCAATGATTCTTAGTGAGATAAAACAATTTTTTAAAAAGGACCATATGATTGGGTGTGGTGGCTCACACCTGTAATCCCAGAACTTTGGGATGAGAGGCAGGTGGATCACCTGAGGTCAGGAGTTCGAGTCCAGCCTGGCCAACATGGCAAAACCCCGTCTCTACTAAAAATACAAAAATTAGCCAGTCATGGTGGTGTGCACCTGTAATCTCAGCTACTTGGGAGGCTGAGGCAGTGGAATGCCTTGAACCCAGGAGATGGAGGTTGCAGTGAGCTGAGATTGCACTGCTACAGTCCAGCCTGGGAGACAAAGTGAGACTCTGTCTCAAAAAAAAAAAAAAGAAAAAGGTTAATGTTAGAGACGATGCTCTGAAAATAAAGAAGCAGCATTAGCCAAGCGTGATAGCTCATGCCTGTAGTCCCAGCACTTTGGGAAGCTGAGGCAGGCCGATCGTAAGGTCAGGAGTTCAAGACCAGCCTGACCAACATGGTGAAACCCGTCTCTACTAAAAATACAAAAATTAGCCAGGCATGGTGGTGCACACCTGCAATCTCAGCTACTCAGAAAGTTGAGGCAGGAGAATCGCTTCAACCCGGGAGGGGGAGGATGCAGTGAGCCAAGCTCAGGCCATTGCACTCCAGCCTGGGTGACAGAGCAAGACTCCGACTCAAAATAATAATAGTAAATAAATAAGCAGCATTAAAGAAGCACACCTTCAGCACCTTCATGCTGGCCAAGATCACTGCACATCAGGCAAAGATAATGAAAAAACGCGATTGCATAGCTGCACAATAAACACCATAGCAATATTCTCTTATGCTTTATTTTCAGTAGTTTTTTAAGCTTCGTAAAAAAATATTAAACTTAACTTGCATTTGTCTGTATGTAAAAATTACTCTTGCGTTATCCAGGTTTTGAATTGTCAAGGTTTAAGTAGGAATTCCCATCATAAAATAGGACCATCATATTTTGATGCAGAGATACATACCATACCATGGACAGGTGAAAATGTATTCCAGTCATGAGAAAGAGTAACCTCTTTTAGAAATTAGTAATGTATTTGTACCTGATTTATACCTTCTTCATACTTTCATGTGATGTCTGATCAGCTCTTAGAAACTGAAAAAGAAATGGCTTTAGGAAATACCACTTTAAGAGAGTGCTTGAATGAAGATCGCCTGACTGCGTGCAGGCCTTGCCTTGCCTTGCCTTTTATTTTTTATTTTTATTTTTTATTTTTTGAGGCTTTGCTCTGTCCCCAGGCTGGAGTGCAGTGGCACAATCTTGACTCACTGCAACCTCTGCCTCCCGAGTTCGGGTGATTCTCCTGCTTCAGCCTCCTTAGTAGCTAGGACTCCAGGCACCCACCACCACACCCAACTAATTTTTGTGTTTTTAGTAGAGATGGGGTTTCACCATGTTGGCCATTATGATCTCAATCTCTTGACCTCGTGATCCACCCACCTCCAGCTCCCAAAGTGCTGGGATTACAGGTGTGAGCCACCGCACCTGGCCTGCCTTGCCTTCCTTTAAGATGACAGTCCATGCCCAAGCATGCCAGCACTAACTTACTTATGACAAAGATAAACAACATTCCCTTGCTACTGTAATGTCATACTGTCCAATAAGACTATTTAATCACAGAGAAAGAAAAAATATTTTAATAAAACATAACCCTTACAGACCACAACAGCAAACTAAAACCAGCATACATGGGCAATAATATAGTATTGTCTTCTGGTAGAAAGTGTATTGCTCAAAGTATATTCCCAAAGCTTTTTCTGCTTTCTGTGCTTGACCTTCCTGTCTAATTTAGATTTTCCGTTGCTAGGAAAGAGATGCTTCTATCCATGTGAGAGCAGTACTTACAGCTCTTCAGGAGATTGTTGCCACTTACTATAAAATACCAGTATCAAGAACAGAATTTTTTTTCATTTTTCTCCTGGTGACTTTGTTCCCACTTTTACTTAAACTACAGTTAATCTAATTTCAGAAAAAAATAGTTGTAGTAGCTTCATCTAAAATTTGGAGATGATTGAAAAGGGCACAGTTGTTTTCATATTTTTTATTTGACACATTGTAAGTTTACATATTTATGGAGTACGACTTGATGTTTTGATACATATCTATGTTGTATAATGATGAAATCAGGATATTTAGTATATCTGTCACCTCAAATATATATCATTTATTTGTGATGAGAATATTCAAAGTCTCTGTTCCAGCTATTTTATAATATTCAATATTTTACTGTTAACCATAGTTACCCTCTGGCGCAATAGTACACCAGAACCTATTCATCCTATCAAATTGTAACTTTGTACCCATTTGCCAACCTCTCCTCCCCATCTTTTTCCTCTCTCCAATCTCTAGTAGCCACTGTAGACTCTCTGCTTCTATGACATCAACCTTTTCTTTTCAGAGGATTCTACATAGGATTGAGACCATATGGGATTTGTCTTTCTGTTTCTGCCCAACTTCACGTAACATTATGTCCCCCAGGTTCATCCATATTGTCACAGATGGCAAGATTTAATTCTTTTTGTGTGGCTGAATAGTACTCCATTGCGTATATACACCACATTTTCTTCATCAGTTTATCTGTGGATGGACACTTAGGCTGATTCTCCATCTTAGCTATTGTAAATAGTGTTGCAATAAACACGCAAGTGTAGATATCTCTTTAATATACTGATTTTATTTCATTTTGATATATACTCGGTAGTGGAATTGCTGAAACATATGGTAGTTCTATTTTTAATTTTTTGAGGAGCTGCCATACTGTTTTTCATAATGACTGTATTAGTTTATCGTTCTACCAATATTGTGTAAGTGTTCCCTTTTCGCCCTGTGCTTAGCAACACTTTGTTTTTTTTTTTGAGATGGAGTTTCAATTCTTGTCGCCCAGGCTGGAGTGCAATGGTGCGATCTCAGCTCACTGTAACCTCCACCTCCCAAGTTCAAGCAATTCTCCTGCCTCAGCTTCCTAAATAGCATGGATTACAGGCACACACCACCACACTCAGCTAATTTTATGTTTTTAGAAGAGACAGGGTTTCACCATGTTGGCCAGGCTGGTCTTGAACTCCTGACCCCAGGTGATCTGCCCACCTTGGCCTCCCAAAGTGCTGGGATTATAAGCATGAGCCACTGTGCTCAGCCAGCAACACTTTTTATGGTTTGTCTTTTTTTCTTTTTTTTTTTTTTGAGTCAGCGTCTTGCTCTGCCACCAGGCTGGAGTACAGTCATGCGATCTCTGCTCACTGCAACCTCCGACTCCCGAATTCAAGAGATTCTTCTGCCTCAGCCTCCCAAGTAGCTGGGATTACAGGCACGTGCCACCTCACCCAACTAATTTTTGTATTTTTAGTAGAGATGGGCTTTCACCATGTTTGCCAGGATGGTCTCAATCTCCTGACCTCATGATCCACCTGCCTTGGCCTCCCAAAGTGCTGGCATTACAGGTGTGAGCCACTGCACCCCGCCTGTTTGTCTTTTTGATACTAGCCATTCTAACTAGAGTGAGGTGGTATCTCATTGTGGTTCTGATTTGTGTTTCCCTGATTATTAGTGATATTGAGCATTTTTTAAATATATATCTGCTGATGTTTAAATAAAACCTCAAAACACTGGCCACAAAAGCAAAAATAGACAAATGGGATTATATCAAACTAAAAGATTTTGCACAGCAAAGGAAACTATTAACAAAGTGAAGATAACTTACAGAATGGGAGAAAATATTTACAAACTATACATCTGACAAGTGATTAATATTCAGAATATATAAGGAAACTAAACAACACCATAAAAGATAATAATAATTCAATTTTAAATTGGGCAACATCAGTGGCAGATTGGGTAAAGAAAATGTGGTACATATACACCATGCAATATTATGCAGCTGTTAAAAAAAAAACAAGATCATGTTCTTTGCAGGAACATGGTTGGAGCTAAAGGTCGTTATTCTTAGTAAACTAACACAAGAACAGAAAACTAAATACCGCATGTTGCACTTACAAGTGGAATCTAAATGATGAGAACACTTGGGCAGAAAGCGGGGACCAATAGACACTGGGGCCTGTTGGAAAGTGGAGAGTGGAAGGAGGGAGAGGATCGGAAAAATAACTATTGGGTATCAGGCTTAGTACCTGACAAAATAATCTGTACAACAAACCCCCATGACACACGTTTATGTATGTAACAGACTTGCACATGTGCACCTGAACCTAAAACAAAAGTTTTTTTTTTTAATGGGCAAAAGACCTTAATAGACATTTCTCAAGGGAAGACGTAAGTGACACATTTTCAAAGCTCTAATAAAATTATTAGTTTGGCTTCCAGTTATTCCTTATTACTGAGCTTGCTTAAACCTTGTATCTGAGTTTCTATAACCAGGCCACCTCCTTGCTTTCTAGTTTCAACAAATAAGCCTGTCATATCCTGCCCCGTTAACATGACAGAGTGGGTTTTTGACCAAAAGAAAAAGTGTAGACCAGTATTGTATCGTTGTGTAATGAATTACTACAGATGTAGGAGCTTAAAACAACACATTTACTGTCTCACATTTTTCCATGTCTCAGGAGTTTGGGCACTGGTTAGCTGAAATCTCTGCTCAATATCTCATCAGGTGGAAATCAAAGAGATGGCTGAGACGAGGATTTCTTTTCTTTTTTTTTTTTTTTTGACACGCAGTCGTGCTCTGTCACCTAGGTTGAAGTGCAGTGGCATGATCTCAGCTCACTGCAACCTCTGCCTCCCAAATTCAAGCAATTCTTCTGCCTTAGCTTCCTGAGTAGCTGGGACTAAAGGCATGCACAACCACATCCAGCTATTTTTTTTTTTTTTTTTTTTTAGTTGATGCAGGGTTTTGCCACATTGGCCAGGCTGGTCTCGAACTCCTGACCTCAGGTGATCTGCCCACCTTAGCTTCCCAAGTGCTGGGATTATAGGCATGAGCCACTGCTACTGGCCTATGATTTCATTTGAAGCTTCAGGTCCTCTTTTATGCCTATTGGTTGTTGAAAGGAGTGTGCGTGTGTGTGTGTGTGTGTGTGTGTGTGTGTGTGTGTGTTATGTGTCACTATGACTGTCTTCTTGGTAGCTGTTGCCTGGCAAACTCTTTGACTCCTAGAGGCCACACTTAGGGCCTTGCCACCCCTCTCACAATCTGATCCCTTGCTTCTTCAAAGCCAGCAAGAGAGTATTTGCTGCTGACTCTTGTCTCTTTAATCTTGTCTCTTTTATGGGTTTGCCTGATTAGATCAGGGCTACCCAGAATTGTCTCCCTTTGATTTGACATTTTAAGTTGAAGTCAACTCATTGGAACCTTAATTAAATCTGTAAAATCTTTCATACCATATAACATAATATAATCACAGGAGTCATATTACATATTGACTAGTCCCATTTACACTCAAAAGGAAAGGATTATACAGAGCACATAAACCAGGAGGCAGGAATGTGGGGGGCTACCTTGGAATGTTGCTGACTGGAGAAGAGAAATGAGGCCAATTTCATTGGGCTGGGGTGAGCATGTAAGATGTTGAGTATTTGGTGCCTGAAATAGTGTGGCTGCGTAGTTGATACTCCATGCATGTGGATTATTACTCCTACGTCATCTGAGCCTCTGCCATCACGCCTCGTTTTATACCCTTGAAGACTTAAAGAACCGGAGTAAAGTCTTCTTTCTTTTTTTATTTTTTTACTTTATTTTATTTATTTTTTTAAAAATTTTATACCTTAAATTCTGGGATACATGTGCCGAACATGCAGGTTTGTTACATAGGTAGACACGTGCCATGGTGGTTTGCTGCCCCTATCGACCCATTATCTAGGTTTTAAGCCCCACATGCATTAGGTATTTGTCCTAATGCTCTCCCTCCCCTCGCCCCCCACCCCCCCAACAGGCCCCGATGTGTGATGTTCCCTTCTCTATGTCCATGTGTTCTCATTGTTCAGCTCCCGCTTATGAGTGAGAACACGTGGTGTTAGGTGTTCTGTTTCTGTGTTAATTTGCTGAGAATGATGGCTTCCAGCTTCATCCGTGTCCTGTTTGTTGTTGTTGTTGTTTGGAGATGGAGTCTAGCCAGCCTTCCAGGCTGGAGGGCAGTGGGGTGATCTCAGCTCACTGCGTCTTCCACCTCCTGGGTTCAAGTGATTCTTCTGCTTCAGTCTTCTGAGTAGCTGGAATTACAGGTCCCCACAACCATGCCCAGCTAATTTTTTTTTTCATAGAGATGTGGTTTCACCGTGTTGGCCAGGTGGATCTTGAAGTCCCGACCTCAGGTGATCTGCCCACCTCAGCCTCCAAAAGTGCTGGAATTACAGGCATGATCCACCGCACTCAGCCAAGAACCATAGTAAAGTCTTCTACAGGACTACATCCATATCAGAGTTCCCTTACTAGTACCAGACTTACCTACTAGGAGACATTTGCAACTCTTCCCCTCCCCAAATCATTAGAACACACCTTGAAGAACTTTTGCTACAGAGATTTTTACTGTCAAGGGTGTGGTTCACATTTCCAGTGGGATTCTGTGTCTGAGCTATTCTTTTTTTCAAGTATCCCTAAATCTAATAAGGGATTCCATTTAGGAAAGTCTTAGCCTTCTCTCTGACATCATCTGAGCCACTGCCATAGTTTCTTTTTTTGTACCCTTGAAGACTTAAAGAACCAGAGTAAAGCCTTCTCTCTTTTTTTATTTTTCATTTCATTTCATTTTCTTTACTTTTCAAATTTTGCTTTAAGTTCTGGGATACATGTGTAGAACATGGATGTTTGATGCAAGTTTATCTTTGCATTAACACTTGGCATATATTTGAGTGATGTCATGAAAGATATTAAAGTTGGAAGCTCTGGGCATCAGACTTTGCCAAAATAGCCATTAAGTTGTTAAAGAATTATCAGAATCAACTCTTTTGATTCTGGAAACTCTAGAGTCTATCTGAACCTTTGAGTAACCAAGAAACTGTATGAAGAAGAAATATATTGGTAAATTTCGGTGGATTTTGGAATTTTGCATAAAAGCTACTATTCCAGACCTCTAGCCCAATTTCAGACAGCTGTGAGGATGGCAGACAATATTCATACTGAAGCTTGTAGGTGCCAGGTTGGAAAGTAAGAACATTATTCTCTAAAAATTGGAGTTGCATGTTTTGATCTGCCTGTTCAGTGAATAACCAGCATGGAAGCTGACCATCATTTTAACTGCCTTAGGCTGAATAAGAATCCCTGACCTCTACTGAACAAATTTAAAGACACAAGACATACTTTTAAAATTTTCTTATTGGTTCAAGCACTAAGAAATCTCTGTCGAGTCTTTGGCTGGACTTGTAGAAGATGGGACAAAGACTACAATAACCACACATAAGATTGAATACAATCTTTGCAAAAACTGCCTTACAGGTCATCAAATAAAGATGACAGGAGCTCTGAATGAGTAACAATAACACCTTCTGGAGGAAAAAAAATATGGCATCCAGAATTTGAATGTTATAAATTATAAAGTGTCTAGTTTTCAACAAATAATTCTAAAGCATACAAAGTAAGGGGAAATCATGACCCATTCTCAGAAAAATTTAAAAAGAAATGGATGGAAATGATCTCTGAGGATGCCCAGACATTGGGCTAATTAGACTAAGACTTTAAATTAAATATCTTAAATATGCTAAAAGAGCTTTAAAAAAAAAAACAGAATAGAACTATAAGTGGGGTAAGTAGAACTATGAATGAGCACCTAGGGAATATCAACAAAGGGGTGGACATTAGTTGAAAAGGACCAAATAGAAATCCTAAAGCTTTTGCAATATAAAGCTGAAATTAAAATTCACAGGTGGAGTTTAATGGTCTATTTCAGCAGATAAAAGAAAGAATCAGTGAAGTCAAAAACATGGCAACTGAAATTATTCAGTCTGAGTAAATGAAAGAACAAAGAAAAGTAATCAGAGTCTAAGAAACATATAAGACATCATCAGGCACACCAACTTATGGATTATGGATATTCCAGAAGGAGAATAAAGACAAAAATCAAGACAAAATGGGTGAAAAATAATGGCTGAAAAGTCCCCAAATTTGAAGAAAGACATGAATCTACACATAAAAGAAGCTAAATGAAATCTAAGAAGGATAAACTCAGATATTTACACCAAGACACGGTATAATTAAACTGTCACAAGCCAAAGGGAGGAAAAAAAGAATCTTGAAAGCAGAAGGAGAGAATTAACTTGCTATATAAAAGAGATTGACAATAAGATTAACAGCTGATTTCTCATTAGAAACCATACAGGGAACAAGGCAGTGGGTGATATGCTCAAACAAACAAACAAAAAAGCACAGCCTAACAAGAATTCTATACTTCGTAACTTTAAAACTGAAGGAGAAAGTAAGACATTCCCAGATAAACAAGAGCCGAGGGAGTTTGTTGCTGGAAGGCACACTTGCTCTGTAAGAAATGCTAAAGAGAGTCATTCAGAATGAAATAAAAGAAATTAGGTAGTAACTCAAAGCTATATAAAGAAATAAAGATCATTGGTAAAGGTGACTATAATACATAGGTAAATATAAAAGCTAAAATGATTGCATTTTTTTCTGTTTTTGTTTCTCATATGATTAAAAACTTGTAGAAAACAATTACTACCGGTTTATGTTAATGGAAAGACAATACATAAAGATGTGTTTTTGATAATTACAAAATTAGGAAAGGGATGAAGTTCAAAAAGAATATAATTCATGTATGCTATTGAAGCTAGTTGCTGTCAATTCAAACTAGATTGTTATAAATTTAGAATGTTAGCTGTAATCCTCGTGGTAACTACTAAGAAAATAAGTTTAAAAATGCAGAAAAAGAGCAGAAGGAATCAAATAGAATACTATAAAATATCAGTCAAACACAAAGAAGACAGTATTGGAGAAACCAAGGAACAAAAAATTATAAGACATATAGAAAACAAATGGCAAAAAAGCAGAAGTTTTTCACTATTAGTAATCATTTTTCTTTTTTTGAGACAGAGTCTTGCTCTGTCACCCAGGCTAAAGTGCAGTGGCACAATCTTGGCTCACTGCAACCTCTGCCTCCCGAGTTCAAGCAATTCTCCTGCCTCAGCCTCCCGAGTAGCTGGGACTACAGGTACATGCCACCACGCTTGGCTAACTTTTGTATTTTTAGTAGAGATGGGGTTTCACCATATTGATCAGCTGGTCTTGAACTCCTGACCTAATGATTCACCCAATTGCTTGAACACAGGAGGCAGAGGATGCAGTGAGCCCAGATCATACCACTGCACTCCAGCCTGGGTGACAGAGCGAGACCCTGTCTCAAAAAAAAAATAAATTAATAAAATAAAGGATGTTTACAATTCAAATACCAAAAGACAACTCAATTAAAGGTGTGGAAAGGTCTTTTTTTTTTAAGATGGAATTTCATTCTTGTTGCCAAGGGTGGAGTGTAATGATGTAATCTCAGCTCACGACAACCTCTGCCTCCCAAGTTCTAGCGATTCCCCTGCCTCAGCCTTCTAAGTATCTGAGGTTACTAGTGACAGCAACCATGACCGGTTAGTTTTTTGTATTTTTGGTAGAAACATGGTTTCACCATGTTGGTCAGCCTTGTCTCGAACTCCTGACCTCAGGTGATCCACCTGACTCAGCTTCCCAAAGTGCTGAGATTATAGGTGTGAGCCACCATGCCCAGCCAGGCAAAAGACTTTAATAGGCATTTCTCCAGTGCTATACAAATGGCCAAGAAGCACATAAAAAGATATTCATCACTGGTCAGTAAAAAATGCACATGCGCCAGCACTTTGGGAGGCCAAGGCAGGAGGATTCCTTGAATCCAGGAGTTCAAGACCAGCCTGGGAAACACAGTGCGATACCACCTCTACAAAAAATTTTTAAAACTTAGCCTGGCATGGTGGTGCATATCTGTGGGCCCAGCTATTCAGGAGGCTGAGGCAGGAGGGTTATTTGAACCCAGGAGTTTTAAGCTGCAGTGAGCTATGACAATGCCATTACACTCCAGTCTGAGTGAGAGAGCATGACCTGTCGCTACACTTCACAACCACTAGGATATTTATGATGCTAATTTTTAAATATGGAAAGTAATAGCGCTGCACAAGGTATGGATACATAGAAATCCTCATGCACTGCCTTTGGAAATCTAAAATGATGCAGTATTTGTGACAATTTGATGGTTTCTCAAAAGTTAAACATAGAACTACTGTACAACCCAGCAATTTTACTTCTCAATATATACGTAAAAGAACTGAAAACAGGTACACAGACAAATAGCTGTACATGAATATTCATAGCACCACCGTTTACAATAGCCAAAAGTAGAAAAAACAAAGTGTCCATTAACAGATAAATGGCTAAATGAACTGTGGAACATATATTCAGTAAGATACTATTCAGTTGTAAAGAATGAAGTACTGATATGTGCGACAACTTTGATTAACACTGCAAGCATTATAATAAGTAAAAGATGCCAGACGTAAAAGGTCACATATTGTGTAAATCCTTTTATGTGGCATATCCAGAATAAGCAAATACTAGAGACTGAAAGCAAACTTGTGGTTGCCAGGGACGGGGAAAGTGGAAAATGGGTAGTGGTTACTTAATGGGTAAGGAGTGTTCTTCTAGGATGGTAAAACAGTTTTGTGACTAGAGAGATGTATTTGATGTATTTGGTATATAACACTGTGAATGCATCAAATGCCACCAAACTGTATACTTTACAATGATTAATTGCTTATTATGTGAATTTCACCTGGATAAAAGCAAATTTTGCATATTTGGAGAACTATATGTCTGTACTAAGTGAGTCAACGTAATACAGTGGTTAAGAGCTTGGGCTCTGGAATCAACCATACCAATGTTGAACTCCTGTTCGCCTTTTGAAAGGTGACTTTACCTCTCTTATCTTCACTTTCTTGATTTATTAAAATAATATTGATTTCTACCTTTCAAGATTGTCTTAAGAGTTAGAAGAGATAATACGGAAAAAGACAGCATGTGTCCTGATGTGTAGCAGGGATTTATTAAATGTCTGTTTCCCTTTTGACCTCTCTCTAGGGAGGCCCTGAAGACAAGAGGAGTGTGGACACTGACCCTGGTCTCCTGGTGAAAGTCCTGTGCAGGCTATCCAGCTCTGCTCTAAGTATTTGGAGAACATTTGCTTCTTTTTGCTTAGTGTTCTTCTTGGACCAATCTTGTCTTGATGAGGAAACAGTAAACACAAAGGGGTAAGATTCCATTTTGTACTAAAGGGAAATGCACAAATATGTCTACTCACCTCCTTTGGTTCTCTAGCCTTAGGAAAAATGGACTCTGCATGCAGTTAAGACTAAAACATCACAATATGTTCTTTCCGTCTCTGTGTCTCTGTCGCTCACTCTTGCTCTCTCTACTCTCTCTCTCTCCATAAGGCTGCGTGTTGCAGATGAAAGACAGAATTTATAAATTAAGGTCCACACTCTCTGCAGACTTCCTTATATTATTTGTTCCTTAGGTCCTCAGAAAGACAGCAATGATTCATTAGGTCCCCAGGAAAGACCTAATTTTATCCATTGCCGACTCAATCTTGTTTGTAGAATATACGGTTGTCCCTCAGTATTCATGGAGGATTGGTCTGAGGACCCTTCGAGTATACCAAAATCCACAGATGCTCAAATCTCTGATCTAAAATGGTATATTTGCATATAAACTATGTACATCCTCCCCTAATACTTAAAATCATCTCTAGATTAAGTATAACACTTAATAAAAATGATATGTAAATAGTCATTATATAGTGTTTTTATAAAATCAGGACAGGAAAAAAATGTCTGTACATTTTCAGTACAGACCCAACTGTGTGTTTTAAAAAATACTTTCAATTCTTGGTCGAATCCACAGATTCAAATCCATGAATACAGAAGGCAAACACTTGGAACTAATATGGTGATATTAAAAATCTGTGTTTTGTTATGACTGTTCTTTTTTTTTTTTTTTTTTTTGAGGCGCACTCTCACTTTGTCACCAGGCTGGAGTTCAGTGGTGTGATCTCAGCTCATTGCAACCTCCACCTCCTGAGTTCAAGTGATTCTCCTGCCTCAGCCTCCCAAGTAGCTGAGATTACAGGTGTCCACCACCACGCCCAGCTGATTTTTGTATGCTTAGCAGAGGCCGTGTTTCCCCACATTGACCATTCTGGTCTGAAACTCCTGACCTCAGGTGATCTGCCTGACTGAGCCTCCCAAAGTGCTGGGGTTACAGATGTGAGCCACCACACCTGGCCAACTTTTCTTGACAATCTCTCATGTTTTGAAACTTCATCTAGTTCTCGGAGACTCAGGTCTCTTTGATCTTATGATTCTGGCATTCCAACATGTGTGGCTTCTAAGGTTTCCAAGACGGAGGATGAGTTGCCAGAGTTGCAATATCCTTAACTGCTTCAGGCCAGAAGAGACATACATCCTTCTCTTCAGAATCCATTGACGATAACTAAGCGCACAGCCTGGACTAACAGTATGGAAGCCAAGGAGTGTAGAGGGGGCACATGGAGTATTTGGTAGCCCTTGTCTTTACCAAACTCCTTCTCCTCATTCAGCAAAATTAGGATTAAAGCTGAATTTGATGGTGAGGTCTTCATGGATGCGATAGTCCACTAATTTTTTTACATGTTTAATTCTCCTCCATCTGAATGGAATGAGGGAGACTCACATACTAGACTACCAGCAATTATGCCAGCACAACAGGTGCACCTGATTCCTCCTAAGATGGAAAAACTTGAGTCAAAATTAATAATAAATAAAAAAATAAGAGATAATACGTGAAGGCAAAGTGTAAAATATGTGGATACTGTTGAAGGGAATATCCAGCACTCTGTCAGTGGCTTGAGAGTTCCTCAGAGCAAGAGAATAATGTTTTCTCTCAGCTTAAATTCCAGATGTTCAAAGGGGGAACGTAATACTTTTGCTAACTTTGCTCCAATTGGAAATCTTACTAAGCAGAAAGGGAGCCAGCATCCCTAACTGCCATCTCTCCAGGGGACACATTTCTTCTGCTTTATGATAAGCAAAAAAGAACAATTGCTGATGACTACGCAGAAGTCTCTCAATGTCCCTAAGTGTTCTGGTTCTTATTTTACAGGATATATCTATTAGACTGCAATGGGGGAGGGATCTCTGAGAGTTTCTCCCCTTTGGCAGCTATGATGTACATTCAAATCAGGCAGACTAATCAATGTGTCATTAATTTCATGGTCAAATACTTAGGCAGATACCTGACTATAATAGAAAACAAATAGTGGCAGCTATCTCCTAGTGTAATGTATAAAAGAACTTAAACCTTTGTCTTTATCGATGAAGAGATGTTATACAAGATTTAAAAAGGGATTTCCAACTTTCTGGAATCCCCTCCCACATGGTGGGAGCTCCCTCTGGGATTCTTCCCCTCTGGAATCCCCTTCCACACTCTTCGTGGAAGTCCTTCTCTTCTTCTCCTTTCCTTCTCTTTTCGCTACCTAAATAAAATCACCTTTCTACAACAACAAACTCCTTCAGATGCTGGTAAAGCATTGGGCTCACATGGGAAGCTCATATCCCAACTGAAATTAACTCTACAGCAAGACAGTGGGGGTTATGGGAAGCTTTGTAGCACACTCAAACTAAATTACATTTATGAGTGAGCACTACACATTTGACCTTAGTATGGAGGGCCTGACAATTTGTTCCCAGGCAATTAGCACTCAACAGCAGCATGTGTGGTGGATTAAACAGCATTGTAAGACAAGCTAAGTTTTCCTTCAGTATTAAGGACATTCAAAAGAAAAAGATTTGATAGCAACAGTAGACTAGCTGGAAGAACTTATGTTCAAACAGTAAGGAATGGAATCTATTGATGCTGCTATATTTGTCCCCTCAGAAACTCATAGTGAAACTTCATCCCCAATGTGGCAGTATTGACAGAAGTGGCCTATAGGAGGTGACTGCCTTCATGAGTGAATTAATTCATTCATAGATTAGTGGGTTAGGCCAGGTGTGATGACTCATGCTGAATGGCTTCCAGCACTCTGAGAGGCAAGGCAGAAGGATCACTTGAATCTAGGAGCTCGAGACCAACCTGGGCAACAAAGTTAGACAACACCGCTACAAAAAATATATAAAAATAAACAGACATGGTGGTATATGCCTGTTGTCCCAGCTACTGGGGTGGCTGAAACAGGAGGATTGCTTGAGTCCAGGAGTTCAAGGCTGCAGTGAGCTATGATTGCACCACTGCACTCCAAGCTGGGTGACAGAGCAAGACCCCATCTCTAAACAAACAAACAGGTTAATAGGCTAATGGATTCATGGACTGTCATGGGAGAGGGAATGGTGGCTTTATAAGAAGCGGAAGAGACACCTGAGCTAGCAGGTGGGCACCCTCAGCTGCCTCACTATGTGATGCCTGCTTTGGGACTCTGCAGAGTTCCCGTCGGCAGGAAAGCTGCCACCAGATGCAGCCACTCAACCTTGAACTTCCCGGACTCCAGAACTGTAAAAAATAAATTTGTTTTCTTAATAATTTCAACCTTGAACTTCCCGGACTCCAGAACTGTAAACAATAACTTTGTTTTCTTAATAATTACCCAGCCTCAGATTTCAGTTATAGCAACACAAAACACACTTAGATGCCCTGGTAAATCAGGTCATACAAACCCAACCTATCATGTTAGTAAATGATAAAACACAAAAAACTCAATATCGGAAAAGAGCAAAGCAAGCTAGTCTAACAAAGCCTTCGAATCATGTTTCTTGAAATGGAGATCAAATCAGGCATAGGCAGTGACCTACCATTTTAGTTTTAGCAGAAGCTCTAGAAGTACACTTCTGAAATACATGTGGTCTCCTGAACTACTGAAATGTAATTGATATCAATGTTTCCTAAATGCTCTTATTCCAAGAATAAACCAAGACAAGACATATTGTGTAGAGAATATAATAAATGACACATGTATACTTCTTGTGGAATCAAAGAGAGCTTTTTTACATATGTAACACCAGACGGGAATCTGTATCTGTCTAAAAACGCTCCTGGAGTCTAAGAGATTGATTTTGTTCCAGTTAGTCCGAAATCCAGAAGTAACAGAATCATAGACACTGGTAACAATCACAGCTTATAATGATATCTAGTATATGGGTAAAGTCCGATTCAACTAATATGATTTTAATAATGCTGTAATGCTCACCCAATTATTTTCTAACAGTACGAAAGAATAGCATAATAATACTGTAATATGGTACAAAATTGGTATCATTGAATCATAGACACTGGTAACAATCACAGCTCATAATGATATCTAGTATATGGGTAAAGTCCGATTCAACTAATATGATTTTAATAATGCTATAATGCTCACCCAATTATTTTCTAACAGTACGAAAGAATAGCATAATAATACTGTAATATGGTACAAAATTGGTATCATTGAATCATAGACACTGGTAACAATCACAGCTCATAATGAT
>CAUYLG010035727.1:0-23564 GCA_963573385.1 Cacajao melanocephalus
CTACTTCTGTTTTCTCAGTTCTTTGAGTTTAGCTTTTTAAGAAGATATAGGTGAAGGGGAGGAAAGCAGCAAATCACACTGCCACGTGTGTACCTATGCAACAATCTTGCATGTTCTTCACATGTACCCCAAAACATAAAATACAATAAAAATTAAAAAAAAAAAAGAAAAAAGAAAGCAATTTTGTTCGATTCTAATTGCTATAGACCCTGGATTATGTCAACATGATATTGAGTTAGTCTAAAAAAATTAAGACATTGGCCCATGCATATTCAGCTTTCAACACTGAATACCATTTGGCATTCTTTTTATTTATCTCTAGTCATTTTCCTTTCACTTTCCCTAAAGCATACTCCCAGATGTAACCATCTTCTTAATCTCACTCTCTACTTTTAAAATCTCAGTCAGTGATCTTGTTCTGTAGACACATAGAAAATAAAAGCTATCATATGATAACCTGCTCTTTTTAAAAAGTTCCCTAACATACATTTGACCCTTGAACAACTTGGGGGTTGGGGTGCCAACCCCTGCCTAGTTAAAAATCGTCATATGACTTTTGATTCCCCTCAGTATTTACTAATAGTCAGCTGTTGACTGTGATCCTTACCTATAACATGAACAGGTGATTAACACATTTTGTTTGTCGTATTATATACTGATGTAAGTTAGAGAAAAGCGAATATTAAGAAAATCATAAGGAAGATAAAATATATTTACTATTCATTAAGTGGAAATGGATCATCCTAAAGCTCTTTACCCTTGCCATCTTCACAATGAGTAGGCTGAGCAGGAGAATGAAGAGGCGGGGCTGGTCTTGCTGTCTGGGATGGGAGACGTAGGAAAAAAAATGCACATATAAGTGGACTTGCAAAGTTCAAACTCATGCTGTTCGAGGGTCAGCTGCACAAGAACGCGCTGGAGCACAGTGCTAGCTACGTGCAAAGCCACCAACAAATGTTAGGCCTTAGTTGAAAGAAAGGAGTTTTCTAGCTTAGAGTAAGGGTTTCCTAATGTACAGGAATCCGTTTTCTTCTTTCTTTAAGATTAACCGTTCAACCTATATGTCAATCATCAGTTCCCTGTTGTTTTCTCTTAGTTTTAGTTTTATCATTGTTTCCATTTCTCTATTTTCAGGTGTTTCTCTCTCTCTCTCTCCTGATTCTTCTCCATTATAGTCTTTCTTATCCAAACCTAGCCTTTGTCCAGAGTTCCTATCTCAATGAAAGCACTATCATTCCTATCAGACGTTTAGGTATTATCTGCCCTTTTTGCTCTTATCCAATCCATCTCCTCTGCATGCCCCACACTCTGCATTTTCGGCTCAATGGGATGTGGGTTTGTGGTTGAAAAATGCCTGTGCAGGTGGTGGTAGGATGCTGCTTTTATCTGTGTGTTTGTCTTAATTTAGAATATGTTCTAATGCAGGGGTCCCCAACCCCCAAGCCGCAGATAGGTACCAGGCCTCATAGCAGGAGGTGAGGGGAGGAGAGCATTACCGCCTGAGCTCAGCCTCCTGTCAGATCAGCATGGCGTTAGATTCTCATAGGACTGTGAATCCTATTGTGAACTGTGCATGTGAGGGATCTAGGTTGCATGCTCCTTATGAGTATCTAATGGCTCATAACCCCAACCCACCCCCTCCATCCTCACCTTCCTGTCTGTGGGAAAATTGTCTTTCGAAAAGCTGGTCTCTGTTGACACAAAGGTTGGGGACCACTGTTTTGATGTTTTTGGGGAAAGAAAACTTAGAACGTGGGAGAGTGGGATTGGGGATGGAAGAGATTCTTTCATAACTGCGTTCTCATGTTTAGATTATTGCTAATATACTCTCACCTTTGTGAAAGAGTCTTCCCATTGTAGGAGCTACGTTTCCTTTATAAAAATTATTTAGTAGTGACTGACGTTCCACTGAAAAACACCATTCTCTTAATAAGACTGTCACTATTTCATAGTTCCTTTTGCTCTCTGTGTGAGACAAGGCCCAGGATGCCATACAGCCTGAGAGATTTTACTACCAAACAAACAATGCTTAACCACCATGGGCTGGCCTAGGGAAGCGAGAGTGTATTTGTAGTCAACTCAGAGTTACTGTGTTTCTGGGTGACCTAGAGCAGAGTGACTTCATGTTTGGGATATTGTTGCTCTCTCTAGATGTCTTCTTCACCCCGGGGAAGAACCTGACCCAAAATGGCAGCAGGCGATAGATGAAAAGCTATTTACTAAGCCTTCCCTGGTCAGGTCAGCCAGTTGACTGCTGCATACTTCCAAGCTGCCTTTGACATTTTCCTAGGTAAGTCAACTCAAAATAGTTTTTCTTCTTTCTGTATTTCTGTATTCTTTTCATTGTATGAGAGTGTTTTATGGTGATAGAGGCAGGAGGCAGAGAAACTCTAGGTGAACGGGGGAAGGTTTGCCCCACCTTGAAGCCAAAAATCCTGAAACCCACAGCCCAAAGTGAGAACTTCTGTCCCTGTTTGCCTGCTCTCTCCTGATTGGTTCTTTCTGAAAAGGTCTTTTTTTTTTTTTTTTTTTTTTTTTTTGATATTGAGGCTTGTTCTGTCACTGAGGCTGGAGTACAGTGGCACAATCTCTGCCCACTGTAACCTCCATCTCCTGGATTCAAGCAATTCTCCTGCCTCAGCCTCCCAAGTAACTGGGACTACAAGTGCACATCACCATGCCCAGCTAATTTTTTTGTATTTTTAATAGAGACAGAGTTTCATCATGTTGGCCAAGCTGGATCAAACTCCTGGCCTCAGCCTCCCAAAGTGCTGGGATTATAGGAGTGAGCCACCGTGCCCAGCTGAATAATGTCTGTCTTTTTACTAATCAAATGTTGCCTTTTCCAAAACTACCTATGGCCCACCCTGACCCACATCTTGTGCCAGCAAAGATCCCTGACTCAGCTGCTGGAGAAGAAAAGCAGCTGGACATTGAGAAGAAGCGACTTGACTTCAGAGACTATGGCTGGATGTTGGACAGAGGCAATTTGACTTCAGAGGAGAGAAGCAGATAGACAACTTGACTTCAGGAGAGAGCAACCTGCTCTTCGCATCTGCTTTCCAGCTCCCCTCTCCACTGAGAGCTGCTTTCATCACTCGGTAAAATTCTCTGCATTCACAGTCCTTCAATTCATCCATATGACCTCATTGTTTTTGGGCACCAGACAAGAATTCAGAACCCACTAAGTGCAGATACCCAAAAAGATTGTCACACTGGGCCTTTGCCCTTGCTGGTAGAGGACAGCCGCCCCATGCAAGGAGGAAAAAGGCTCACTGAGCTGATGACACTCTGCTGTTTGTGGAGGGCAGAGCTAAGAGGCATTGTAATACACCCTCTGGGGCCTTAGGGTCATAGGCACCTCCACCTGGACGCCACTGCACGGCCTGCACAGAGTTTGCGTCTGCTGTTGCCAAAGCAGCCAGCTAGTTCCTGAACTCGATTACCTACGTGCCTCCTCCGGTGGGGCTGGAGCATGGGAGACTGAGTCAACAAGGCACCCCTGTCATGAGTCCCACAAAGGGGTCAAGGAAATATCCTATATCAGTGGGATATTGGGACATAGCTAAAAACTAAGGAAATTTATATAAAGTATGAACTTGAGTTTAAAACAAGAATATTTGTGCTTAGTCACTGTACTGTCTATATTAATGAAATGAAATGCTGACCCTGCTGTTGTTCACATTTTTCCCTAAAAGGACAGAGTTTTTCTTTTCTAGAGACTTTTGGAAGCCTGCAGTAAAGGAAAACAACGACCTGACCAACGGTCTAGTTTGTGTGCCGGAGACCCATGCGCTCCTGACAACTCTCCTGTTCAGCTTCCGGGGTCCAGTGCCCAGTGTTGACTTCCAGACGTTGACTTATGCTTGAAATATTACATTGCAGGCTACTGAGGGCTCTGGGTTAGTCCTACATTTACCTAAAAGACAACACGGTATTGGAAGTCACTTCTCCTCCTGAACTTTAATACCCCATTATTCTGATAAGTAAACTTTTTTTTTTTTAAATCACAGCCTTCTAACTTTGTATTCCAAAAACATTGTTTCAAGAACAAGATCTCTGTGTTTATTATTTCCATGTACCTGGATAATAGCTAATGCTTACTGAATGATGGTTAATTTTTTTTTTTTTTTTTTTTTTTTTTTTTTTTGAAAGATTTGTTGTCTGTTTCCCAGGCTGGGGTGCAATGGCACAATCTTGGCTCACTGCAACCTCCACCTCTTGGGTTCCACTGATTCTCCTGCCTCAGCCTCCCAAGTAGGTGGGATTATAGGTGTGCCCCACCACGGCTGGCTAATTTTTCATATTTTTAGTAGAGATCTGTTTTTGCCATGTTGGTCAAGTTGGTCTCAAACTCTCGGCCCCAAATGATCCATCCACCTCGGCCTCCCAAAGTGCTGAGATTACAGGCATGAGCCACTGAACCTGGCCCATGATGGTTAAACTGTCCTCAATTTATTAACTGAGAAGTGCATACAAATAGACAGAATAAAATAGCCAATCAGCAAACTGACATCACATTTCTTCTTTGAACGGCATTGAAGAAAAAAAATCTGTAGAACTCAATTTGCAATGTCTCTAACCCAGTTTTCGAAAATAGACCCGCCATCACTATGAGAACAGAAGAAAAGTGAGATGGTTGAAATTCAGATCCAGCCAGATGAGGTGAGAAAAGGAAGAGCTATTTTGCATCTTGCCCTTGTGCTGCCTCCTTTCATCATTAGTAATTCTATCCTTCTCTTACCTGATCATGCAGGGACACGTGATCTGAATGCAACTTGGACAACTCCCAAATGCAAAGGAAATTAAACGGGCTCCCTACTCTTTGTCTATGGATGGAGAAGTTATGGACATTCTGAATTAAATCCACCTCTTCTACTTATTCAAATTTTGTCAGTATAAACATTTTTTTGGTTCCTATTGTTCTAACACTTTATAGAAGAGATGATTTACATGAAAGTAATTATGTTGCTATATTTAGCAGTGCACTCACTACCCATTCCTTAAATTGCTTTTATTTAACATATTGAATGGGCTTTTAAAAACTTGGATATGTGTATAGTACTATTTAAAACATGACATCTAGAAAGCAGCCCTATTTTCATACAGTTTGTGTACCTCGTAGCTTTTGAGAAAGAGCAGAAGAGAAATAACGTCTCTAAAGTTCCTTTTCAAACAATGTATTGTGGTCAGGCGCAGTGGCTCACACCTGTAATCCCAGTACTTTGGGAGGCCAAGGTGGGCAGATCACCTGAGGTCAGAAGTTCGAGACTAGCCTGGCCAACATGGTGAGACCCCGTCTCTACTAAAAATACAAAAATTAGCTGGGCCTGGTGCCAGTGCACCTGTAACCCCAGCTACTCAGGAGGCTGAGAGGCAGGAGAATCGCTTGAGCCTAAGAGGCGGAGGTTGAATGAGCCGAGATTGCTCCACTGCACTCCAGCCTAGGTGACAAGAGCAAGACTCCATCTCAAAACAACAACAACAACAAAAACACCAATGTACTGTGACAGAGAAAAAATGTCAAAATGTTGTTTCCTCACCCTCGCCAGGTTCATGGTGAGGCCTGTGTAACAAAAGACAGATTAAAGAAAAGCACAGATTTACTTAATACATGTTTTATGTGACATAGGAGCCTTCATAAGGAAATGAAGACCTGAAGAAACAGGTAAACCTGTGGTTTTTGTTTGTTTGTTTGTTTGTTTGTTTGTTTGAGATGAAGTCTTGCTCTGTTGTCCAGGCTGGAGTGCAGTGGTGTGATTTTGGTATCTATAGGCGTCTTGGAATGGATTCTCCATGGACACCAAGGGACAACTGTATTTTAGTATACATCTGTAAAAGACAAGGACTCTGGCCAGGCACGGTGGCTCACGCCTGTAATCCCAGCACTTTGGGAGGCTGAGGCGGGCGGATCACAAGGTCAAGAGATCGAGACCATCCTGGCCAACATGGTGAAACCCCGTCTCTACTAAAAAAATACAAAAATTAGCTGGGTGTAGTGGCGCGTGCCTGTAGTCCCAGCTACTCTGAAGGCTGAGGCAGGAGAATTGCTTGAACCCGGGAGGTGGAGGTTGCAGTTTTCCGAGTTCACGCCGCTGTACTCCCGCCAGGCGCCGTGCAACAGAGAAAGACTCTATCTCAAAAAAAAAATAAA
This sequence comes from Cacajao melanocephalus, assembly GCA_963573385.1. Lineage (NCBI taxonomy): Eukaryota > Metazoa > Chordata > Mammalia > Primates > Pitheciidae > Cacajao > Cacajao melanocephalus. Next base: position 6,155 of record CAUYLG010035727.1, read on the forward strand.
AAAAACAAAAAAAAAGACAAGGACTCTTTCTCTCTCTCTCCCTTTTTTTTTTCTTCTTTTCTTTTCTTTTCTTTTCTTTTTTTTTTTTTTTTGAGATGAAGTCTCACTCTATAGCCAGGCTGGAGTGTGGTGGCTTGATCTTGGCTCACTGCAACCTCCGCCTCCTGGGTTCAAGTGATTCTCCTGCCTCAGTCTCCTGAGTAGCTGGGATTACAGGTGCCTGCCACCACGCCCGGCTAACTTTTGTATTTTTAGTGGAGACGCGGTTTCACCATGTTGGTCAGTCTGGTCTCGAACTCCTGACCTCAGTTGATCTGCCCGCCTCCACATCCCAAAGTTCTAAGATTACAGGCATGAGGCACGGCGCCCGGGCTACCTGTATATGTTTTAATGCGAAGCTGGATGAGTAAGTGGATAGTTCTGAAGAAGTATGATTGGGTTAAAAAGTATGATCTAATGGTAAGAAACTTGGGGGTAGCGAGCTTTGCAACACCTGCTTCAGATTCTTTTCTATGTTCCTGTGCCTTCGGAGATAAAGATGTTCCTTTCCTTTATGCGTAGGCAGGGAGCCTCTGACACGAGGGTCTTAATGACCTGCTTCAGGGAAAGGTCAGAAAATCCTTCCTAGGTTTTAGGACCTGCATCAGAAGAGAAGGGTGGGAAAAGGTCTGAGACACTTTCCTACTTCTACCATTTTCTCAAATTCCTTCAGTTTAAAATATTTAACGTGCCAAGGCACCATATCTTGGGTGTAATGTGTCTTGAACCCTAGAAATGCTCTCTTAGAAGGAAGCTTCTATAAGTTTTATTGGCTTTCTCTTCCCACAAGCAAATGATTATTTTCATTTTCTTTATATATTTTGCCCAGCCACCAGAAGCGGTTTCAAAAAAAATCTGACATTGATTTATTTTTCTTCATCCCTCAGGTTAAAACAATGTAAAGAAAGCAACTATTCTGCTGGACCAAACGATTTATTTGAAACTGTGACTTCACAAAGACTCAAGTAACAGTCTTTCATTTGTTTCATGGTGTTAGTTGGTTTAACCTTTTTTGACTTATTCAAGCACAGTGAATGCACTGCCCACAGGGAGTTTGCTGACCATCTGCTCTGTGTCATGTAGAAAAGCCATAGGGCCTTTCTTCCTTTCCTAGCGTCCATCGTTCCAGAAGGATTTAGTCAAGATCAAATTGCCTCCCATCTTAGGTTGGTGTGTTTGAATATAAGAGTTACCTTAGTAGGGGAAAAGAAATATCTTTTTTTTTTTTTAACCTATTGTTAAGTTCACGGCTTAGGCCCTAATAGGTCCTAATCACAAAAGACAGATTAACAAGAGAAAAGCATTTATTTAATATAAGTTTTATGTGACCTGGGAGGCTTCATAAAGAAATGAAGGCCCGGCCGGGCATGGTGGCTCACGTGTATAATCCCAGCGCTTTGTGAGGCCGAGGTGGGCGGATCATGAGGTTACAAATTCAAGACCAGCCTGGTCAATATGGCGAAACCCTGTCTTTACTAAAAATACAAAAATTAGCTGGGCGTGGTGGTGCGCACCTGTAGTCCCAGTTACTTGGGAGGCTAAGGCAGGAGAATCACGAACCCAGAAGCAGAGGTTGCAGTGAGCTAAGATCACACCACTGCATTCCAGCCTGGACGACAGAGAGAAACTCTGTCTCAAAAAAAAAAAAAAAAAAAAAGAAATGAAGGCCCAAAGAAATAGACAGACTTGGGGATTTTTATGCTGAGGTTGGATTAATTATGATTGAAGGACAAAAGGGTGTGATCTAATGGTAATAAAAATTAAGAATGAAGGGGGAATTAAGCTCTGTCAGTTCATATTCTTCTCTGTGTCTCTGTGTCTTCAGGGATAAGCATGTTCCTTTTCTCTGTATTTGGAAGGATATTTCTTGAATGAGGGTCTTATGCCCTGCTCCAAGGAGGAAGGGTGAGGGGAAGGGGAGAATGACTTTTTGGCTTCTGCTGTTTTCTCAAATGCCATGACGCTATATTTGGGGGGCAGCATGTCCTGAAACCCGTTACCTCGTTTCTTTCAAAAGTAATTCCCGATTAGTATCTGCATTATCAATCTCTGGTGATTCTCACAATTATCCTGGAAACTCCAGAGATCTCCACTTTTCTTTTTCACATTTCATTTTAGTTGCTGAGCTAAGCCTGAAATGATATTTCCATAAATTCCCCTTTCATAGCTATAAATAACTATATATCCTTTAGTCCAGTCTATTGACAACATTGTGGTTTTTTAAAAAAATAAAATTTAAAAGACTGCAATTTGGGCTTTCAACTCATCATTTTAATCCATTTTCAATTTTTGTGGAGGGAGGGAAGTGTAGAGGAGAGGAAAATAAAGCCAAAGTGTAAAACTGCAGGAACAGTATGTATGAGAGCATTTTCGACCATTATAATGGAATTAGAATACACATGCTCTGAAAGGTTAGGAAAAAACCGGCCACGTTAGATTTCCAGTGGAGGTGGCAGCAGAGCTTTAGAAATAAAGATTCTTTTTACTCCTACTCTATGGGCACGGGTTTAAAATGGTATTTTTATTAACAAAGTACTCCTATCGGAGGCATCCTTGGCATGCTGGGGCGCCAGCTGATTCCCCTCTTAGTCTCTATTTCTAGTCTTCCTTATCTTATTCTTCCCTATTTTTATTTCTCGAGTTCCCATTTTTTCCTTTTGACCTTCCTGTCCTTGCAATGTGCACACTGGTCCTTAGCCCTTGGTGAACCAAACTCTTACCGGTTTCACGACTTAAACCACATCAAGAAAAATCACAAAAGGTTCATTAAAGGATTAGAAAGTGTTACTGTATTGTAAAGACTGCACACAGCTGAATTTCTAGGTCTCCTCAAATCTTAATTCAACCTCAAAAAGCAGTTGAAGAGGCCCTCTGTTTAGTGCATTTATTGGAAGGCTTGATGCAGGTCAAAGGGGGTGTGATTCTATTTTGAAAGTATCTCAGGTGATTTTTGTTCACACCCAGGCCCCTCACTGACATCTTTTCTTAGCTATCCATTCATTGAAAAATAAGAAATTACAGCGAAATGCCGTATTCTACCTGAAACTGTAGGGGAGTGAAAATATCTCTTCCTCACCCATTGCTGGTTTCATGGCTAAGGCCCCTGTAACAAAAGATGGACTAACAAGAGAAAAATAAAGAAATTTATTTGAGTTTTACGTGACATGGGGCCTTCATAAGGTAATGAAGACCCGAAGAAACAGGAAATCTATGGATTTTTATGCTAGATTTGATGAATAAGTAGATAGTTGTGGATAAGTATGATTGGATTAAAAAGTATGATCTAATGCTGATAAACTGGGGAAACTTAGCCACGCCTGTTTCTTAGATTCTTCTCTGTATCCCTGTGTCTTCAGAGATAAGGATGTTCCTTTTCTCCAGGCGTTGGAAGCAGCGTCTTACATTCAGGTCTTAAGTTCTGCTTCAGGGAAATCCTAGAAAGGATTTTTTGACCTGCTTCAGGAAGGAAGGGTGGGAGAAGGTCAGATAGAGCTTCCTGCTTCTGCCATCTTCTCAGATTCCTTCAGCTTAAAATACTTGGTATGCAAGATGCCATATTTTGGGGGAGTGGTTTCTGAACCCCATCAAAGCTATTTTCATTGCAGAAAGAAAAAGAAAACGTGCTTCAATGGGAAACTATGCATCGTCTGGTACAGTATACCCTTCCTATTATCTGATTCTAGTCTTTCATTGTCTTTGACTTATTTTACAACTCTGTAACTTGTAGGTAACTGATAGACATGCACATTCTGCCTTGTCTAATACAGGTTCAATTGACTTCCTTCTCCTACCCCTGGAAAAACCAGTTTTATTCCATTTATATGCTAATTTCAATATTCCTGATCTTTAAATATGTCTCTTCACATTCTCTTGAACTGGTTATAATATCTTTTGCATTCCGTCTTTGATTAATGGCTAGAATCAATTCTTTAACGTGTTCATTTTTATATCTGCATGAGGGTCGTGATTTCACCCTTCTTTTGAAAATTATTGTGTAACGCCATTCTCCCTAGCCCGTAACGCCATTCTCCCTAGCCTTTCTTCCTCATACTTTTCCTAACTCTGATAGTTCTTTTTATTTTTAGCGAGGGTGATCTTGTTTCCTGAATTCAGCATTTGATGAGTATAAATATTTTCAGAGACATGATGAGCCACCACATTTGGAATTGGGATGTCCCAGAAAATCTGAGATGTGTGACTGTACAACAATATTTTTCATAGAGCTATAGAGATAGAAAATGTCTTAAGTTCATCTCGTCTCCTTCATTACAGGAACAAGACTAATGAAAGCCCAGGGACATGGAGAATTTTTTCAAGGTTGCAGAGATTTTGAGAAGTAGTAGAATTGTGTATGAACCTGTTGGGGCTCAGAACATGATACCCCAAAGTATGGTGCTTTGGCATCCTGAGTACTTGAACTAAAGGAGATTGGAAGGACTCAGAAGTAAGTTCTCTCTGAACTTTTCCTGCTCCCCTGTGCCTCACTCCTTTTTAGTGAGCCATAGAAACCAGAATTCTTCTCCCCTCAAACAAGCCATAAAACTTAGAACGGTCACTCTCTCCCTTCTCACTTGAAGACTGCCATTCCAGAACGGCCCTGTCCCATACCTGGGAGGAAGAAATGTTACACAGAGAGACCAAGAAGAATCTGAACAGACAGGCCTTGCTGGGCTCCTACCCTTCTCAGTCTATTACCATTAGGTCATATTCTTTGGTCCAATTACATTTCCATATGCCTGTCCATTCTTCATCAAATCTAAGCATAAAAATAGTCAGTTTTCCTTGAGTCTTGCTTTCTGAAGTTTCCCATGTTACGTAAAACTTTGATTGAATAAGTTTGTTACGCTTTTGTCTCAATTATCTCTTCTGTTATAGGAGTGTTCCTTACAATGGGTGAGGAAAGTTGTTATACTTTTCCCCCCTGCAAACTCAAGTCTGGCTAATTCCGGATTCCAGAGTCTTTTTTACTCAGTAAACTCCTCCTAAAGTGGGGATAACAATATGAACCTAAAAATTAATGTAAGACTTAAATGAAGTCTGAATCTAAAGAACCTAACACCATGCCTCACTCATAGCAGGCTTCCAGTGTTCTTTCTCAATGAATAAGATGAAATGATAAAGCAAATGGCATCATTTCTGTGTCTGCTTGGTCAGCCAGTCTCATTAACTCATAGGCACACTTCACATCTCATTTATGTTTCCCACAATGATTAGACACAAAATAAATGCTCGATAAAATTTTGTTGAATAGAATTGATTTGAGCAGAATGAGCAGTTACGTGAAGGAACCACAGCTGATTTTAAACAAAGACTCTTTTAACTGTAGAGCTTGAAGGGAGAGCATGTTTTCATTGTGAATTGTACCCTAATCGTTACATCAATCATAAATTCTAAAAATAATCAAACTAGATTTTTAGTGAATGATCATCTACAGCAATTGTGTTTTCTTTTAAATTTACATTTACTTTTTTTTTTTTTTTTAGAGACAGAGTCCTGTTCTGTCTCCCAGGCTGGAGTTCAGTGGTATAATCATAATTCACTGGAGCCTACAACTCCTGGGCTCAAGCAGTCTTCCTGCCTCAGCCTCCCAAGTAGCTTGGACTACAGGTACACACCACCTCACCTGGCTAATTTTTATATTTTTTGTAGAGAACGGGTCTTGCTTTGTTGCTCAGACTAGTCTCGAACTCTTGGTTTCAAGTGATCTTCCCACCTGGGGCTCCCAATATGTGAAGATTTCAGGCCTGAGCTATCACACACCCAGCTGAAATTGTAACCAAATATCCTGATCTACTTTCTGCTAAAAGTCACCCTACATTCCTATTTACATAGAAATATTATTACAAACTCCTTTGAATGAGCAACTGCCTATTTTAGGAAATCAATGATTGTACTTATATTGGTCATGGCTTCCTTCCTCAGCAAATATTCCCAGGTCGATCTTCAGTTCCGGCAGATGACGCTGGGCAGTATTCAGAGGCCCTCTATAGTATAGATGCCTGAGAGCTCTTTAGGCTGTGTGCTAACAATATTTTGATATACTCTGTTTTTCTCCCCCCTAGCTGTTTCCTTTACTGCCTGAGCTGTTTGGTCATGTCTGAACTGCTGCTGATGAAGCCTTTTCTGGCAGGTTGCCCGGGGAGCAGCTCTCCTGTAGATTCCGCCTGTCTCCAGGAGTCGCCTGCCTTCAGTATAATGGGCAACATTGAAAACAGCAAGGCGTTCGGTCGACAAGGTCAGAGTGCCTTTCATTCCTGCAATAATCAACCAGTGTAGCTCTTCCTCAGACCTGGGGAGAGAGAAGATAGAGGTCAAAAGAGCAATTACATTTCACATTGACTCCAGAAAACGCTTGGATCACAAGACTGAAAAGAAAAACGGATTCTAGCCTCATTCTTATCCATTCCTTTTCTGGTCATTTTTGTTATTAACACTGCCCTGAAACCATAACAAGTTTTAGCTTGATGACGTGAAAAACGCATTTTCTGCCTGCAGATGAGATCTTTCTTCTTAGACATTTAGCACTGTCAGCATATTGCAAAAGAATGCAAATGAACTGCAGGATCTATAACCAGAGACAGTAAGCAAAGGCCATTAATTATGTTTTTAAAAAATGTTAACCCTAGCAGACTGTATAACAAGCAATTGTGCTAATTTCAATCTGTAATCAGTCCCTACATTAGCATAACTTTATTTATTTAGCATTAAGGTAACAATTTAGAAAATATAATTTAGTTGGAAATGTCAGTAATTTTGCAGCAGCAGATTGTTGTTACAAAGCTACCTCTATTTGACCTTACAGCTGCCAGGACTAATTACTTTAATTGCATTAATTGCACTGACCATTCTGGTGTTTAATGTAGTTGCTGGTACTCTTTTAACCATTGAGCAGATCAGCCTGGGTGAATTCTCAGTAAAATGGGCCAGTGCCCCTTTCTAAATCTCCTTTGATTCTTTTCTGCATTTTTGAGAGCCCAGATAATTCACAGATTACCAGTGTTCTCACTGAGATAATGAATTCTGATGAGAGCTCTTGAAGGAAATAAAAATCTGTATTATATTACTGTATTTCCTAATGGATTCTTATTGCTGACTGATGACTCGATTGAAGTACAATTAGTTCACTAATGACAAAGACATGTGTAAGAAATGCTTGTGGCCATTTTGACAGATTAAAACTCCTTTATTTTACATTTTGGAATGAATTCCTATGAAAATGTCTGTGTTCCTATTTCTGCCCCACAGACGGAACCCATAGCTTTCCCTAGGATTGGACTCAACACAAATTGAAATACACAGCTATGTCCTAATTTAAGATCTATGGCCTCAGGAATCTATAAAATAGATATTTCCTCCTGACAAGGAAAGTTTCACAGGACATTTAATAACTACTTTACTACCAGTGATACATCTATTAGTCAAAATGAAGAGGACTTGAAATATCCATTTTTATACCTGAAATTATGGGCTTCAGGGGCTTGGGCATGGTAGCTCATGCCTGTATTCCCAGCACTTTGGGAGGCCAAGGCAGGAGGATCACTTGAAATCAGGAACTTGAGACCAACCTGGGCAACATAGAAAGATCATACCGCTACAAAAAATAAAAATAAAAAATTAGCTGGGTGTGGTGGCCACATCTGTAGTGCTAGCTACTCCGTAGGCTGAGCTGGGAGGATTACTTGAATTCAGGAGGTCTAAGTTACAGTGCGCTAAGATCATGCACTCAAAACTGGGCAACAGAGCCAGACCCTGTCTCTCCCTCTCTATATATGTATATACTCTGAAAGTCAGAAAGACTAGACTCCTCCAATTCATCTGCCTACTGAAAGCAGGCAGCAGCTCCTCCTTGCTTCTTCCAGATGATCCTCTAATCGCTGGTTAAACTTATTTATTTATTTAGAGCAAGCCAGCTGACTTTTTATTGCTTTGGGGGCAGGGGGCTCAGGAGCTCTTGGCGGGGCGGGTTCACTTCCTCTTCACCATCACAGGCTTCTGGCTGCGCAGGAGGGCAGAAGGAAGGCTGTGGCGGGCTGCCATGCGCAGGTCGGGGCGGTACTTGATCTTCCGCACCACGTGTCTGATGGTGCTGGGCGTGGCGCAGGCATTCTTGATGGTGGTCCGCACGCAGGAGGCGGCAGGCTTCCGCGGGCCGGATCTGTGCTTCGTGACCACGACACCTTTGCCGTTGGCTGGCGGCTCCATGCCCACAGTCTGGCGGTGAAGCAGCCCGCTGTAGCGGAAGGAGTTGCGGGCCTGCGAGTTACGGGGCTCGGTGCTGTTGGTCCGCTTATTCCTCTTGATCAATCAGGAAATCGGAGCAGTTCAGCTGGACCATCCATTGCGGGGCAGACGTGGCGGCGGCTCCTCTCGCAGCGGCCTCGGGTGCTTTTTAAAAGGTAACTCAGATTACTTTGTTCAACAATTTGAATTCCGAAAACATTCTTTAATATAACAATATATACCTATCTGTTTTATCATAACCGGTATTCACTGGATAATATTAATAATAACCAACATGCGTTGAGTGACTGGTACGTTCCAGGCACTGTTTTAGGCACTTGATGAGTATTATCAATTAGTTTCATCCTTTCAACAATTCTATGCAATATGTTATTATTATTAATGTTATTATACGTATAAGGTAAGCAAATTCATAGTAGGGCCAGAATTCTCACCCTCATATTTGGGTCTGGAGCCTCTGAGCTTGACCTTGATGCTATATTGCCTCAGAATTGGATGACATTCTTCCTCTAAGTCTCCATAGAATTGATAAACAGATTCCTGCTATGTCAGTTAACTCCTAGGTAGCCGCCTTTGGTTTCTCATCTGGCAGAGTTCAGTTTGGCAACATTTTTCTTTAAAGTGAGGCACTCTGGTCTGAATACAATTTTCATACTCCAAACATGCACAGTATTTCTTCAGGCTCAGCCCATATGTCACTTCCTTGGGGAAGCCTTCCTGACCCCCCAGTCTGCCTTAGGAAGTCTCAGCATCAGCTCTGGGAGTACCACAAGGCTTTCTTTACTGGCATTAACACCCTGAAATTAAAGAATTAATCCAGATTCCCTGCCTTTAATAGGGAAAGGAATGGTAGCTCAGTAGCTCTATCCACAGTTTTCAATAGTTTCTCTGTTAACGAATCAATCCCATGCAAAACAAAACAATTCCCAAAACTCTTGATTCCTTCAGATTTCAGCTCTATATTCAGCTTACATGGTATCCACAGAATGAGGATGCAAATGAATGGCTGTATATGTGTGTGGTTTTTTTGTTTTGTTTTGTTTTTAATTCATCTCTGGATCCTCATCAGGTGTGGAGCACTCACTGGAGACTTTCTGACAGGCAGTAAACCCTTCAGACACAGTGTTTCTCCCTTCCTCCAAGACCCCTTTATAGCCAGCTATTTCTCTAGAAATAACTTCTGATTCTGATGAATCCAGATTCTCACTATGTCTCGAACGCAGCTCCACTTTCCGTCTCCATGAATAGACTCATGTGGTTGCTCTCCCCTTCCTCATTCTGTTTGCTTTCTGCTTCCACAAAAGATGAGTAGAATCCTTTCCCTCTGTAAGTTCACCTTCAGCAGCAGATTCAGCACTTTCTAGAACCTTTGCAGCAGGTTATTCTGTCAATTCTGCCCTCTCAGCCCCTCTCCCCTGTGCCTCCTTTGCTCTGTCCCTCCGGACTGCCTCAGTGTGTCCTTCTCTCTTCTTGTATGGGCCATCACAGTAATTGCCCAGCTTCTGGCTTCCAGTTTTCTTCACATGGCTGGCACTCGCCCGTGGAAAATCACCCAGGGGCTCCCTGCCTGACAGAGAACACTTTTTGTCTGCAGTTGTTAGCCACATCTGCATTTTCAGTCTGAAAGTCATTCTTCTAGTGGAAAGGACAGAAGCAAAATAGGAGTTAAGTCATTCTATTTTCTCTTTGTCTTGTTACCATGACATCACAGTCTCTTAGAAATGTGGCTGACAGTTCCTTGTTGTTCTTACTCTGTACACAGTGGTAAAAGTCATTTTTTAACCTCCTTTTCTTCAGCAAAATTGTACTTATTTTTTACTTTATTCTTCATGACACCATTCTTCTAGGTCCGTGCTGTTGCATTGTTTTTGTTCTTGGCTACAAGTTCTTTGATCTTTCAAACATGCCTTTTAATATCTGAGCTCCATGGAGAGTTCCCAAGCAACCATATTGACTTCTTTAGTTTTTCTTCCATATCTGGTTAATTTTTATTATATAGTTAGAATTTAATTTTCTACTCCTTCTGGACATATATATATATATATACTCTTCTAGAAAACCCTCTGGCCCTGGGACCAAACATGTATTTTCTTTGAACTTTTGAAATGTGCTTTTCCATAGTCTGGGGTGCATGTCAGATACTGCTCAGCCTTCCTATCTTTTGCTCAGCTGGATTTTAAGGCTTTCTCCCAAGGTTCTCAGCACTTCCTTGTTCTAAACCTGTTGTTTCTTGAAGATCAGAATCAAGTTCAGGGTGTCCTGCGAAGTCCAAGTTGACGGATCGTGTCTTTTTAATTGCTTCAACTTGTGTTCCTGGAGATGAGATGAGTCCCAGATCCTGTGCTGCTTAGTGATGATGGGTGGTCACATCAAGCTTTGGCTCTGGTGCACAGACACTAGCAAAGAATGTCAGAGGAGCAAGGGTGACAGCTGCAGGGAGGTACCCAGTCTGCTTACACTGGAGTGAAGGCCACCAGGTTGGTGTGCTATCCGACATGATTGAATGGGGTCTCCTTTGCCCAGAGATGTTCCTTTGACCGTGTAGAGTAGGAGATGGCAAAGCAGAGGAGGCCAGGGGACCAACATGGGAGGAATAGAAAGCAATGAAAGGTGGGGTGGGGAGGTGGGGGACTAGCATCTACTGAGACTCTATTTTGTGGCAGGCGCTGTGCTAGGCATTTACACACAGCTCTCACTTATTTCTCCTAATACTATTGTAACACGTAGGGAAACTGAACATGTTATAAGTTGACTTCTGAAAGTCACAGAGCTAAGGAATGTGAAAGCCAGGAATTAAACAGATATTTGAAGATGACAGGATAGCAGCAGTAACACAATGCCGTAGAAACAAAACCAGAAACATATAGTTCACTGCAATACAGGTATCTCAAGTCATGTGCATCACAAAAGTAATGACCTTATGAAAAAGATAAACGTATACATCAAAGCCTTACAACAGATTTCAAGAGAATAGCTATTTTATTGTACATTATTAATCATTTTGATATATATTACTAGAATTTTATTGTATCTACCTCCTTGAAAATTGTACCCTTTATTTGAATGTTTTTGCTGGGCAGAGTTTTTTGTTTATTTTTAGTTTTAAATCCTATCGATGATATTTCTTAGCCAAATGGAAAGGAAAATAAATAACACCAGCCAGGCGTGGTGGCACACACCTGTAATCCCAACACTTTGGGAGGCCGAGGCGGATGGATCACAAGGTCAAGAGATCGAGACCATCCTGGCCAACATGGTGAAATGCCGTCTCTACTAAAAATACAAAAATTAGCTGGGTGTGGTGGTGCGTGCCTGTAGTGTCTGCTATTTGGGAGGCTGAGGCAGGAGAATCACTTGAACCCAGGAGTTGGAGGTTGCAGTGAGCCCAGATTGCACCACTGTGCACCAGCCTGGTGACACAGCAAGACTCTGTCTCAATAAATAAATAAAAACAAAACATCATAGTGATAGTCACATACTTTGTGACCTATAAAGGAACCAGTCTTCTTGGTATTTTATTGTCAGCTAAACATATAAATGTTCTTTGAAAAGTCTGCTTCTCGTTGTTAATGGAAGTATTGATTTTCACCTCTGTCTTTTTTTGATAATGCCTATTTACCGTGCTACTGCCTCATCTCCATTCTGAGCTCTGCTCTCTCAAGTGTTAGTGTCAGAGGCAAGTGCCAAAACCCAGGTGACTAAGTGGATGTCAAGCCAGTTGCAGAAATAGAGAGAAGGCTTAACTAATGGCACAGGTCTTCTAAGTCAATGGACCTTGTCTCTCCTAATTTCATTATCAATTCACCACAGGAACCTGACAGAGTCTGTATGCTAAGTCAAATTCAAAAGCTCAAAAATGAAAAGGGGAAAAAAATCCATTTTCAGAGTCAGGTAAAAACATCATAATTCAGAGAAAATCTTTAGTATTGATTTATGGCTGCAGACTCCTGTCCAAAGGTTTCCTCTTTAAATTAAGAATACTAATGATTTCCCATGCTGAAATTAATAATCCCAAAGCTGCACATATTGAAAAAAGGCACTAATTGTTGTACCTCAACCAGGAAGTGCCAGTGAGCAGATGCCTAGCCTGTTTCCTTCAGCGACTGTGGTTGATGACGTGCTGTTGTGGTGTTCTTGAGAATCACATGCTTCCTTGTGAGGCATTCTTGTGTTTGAAAAGAGGCCATAAATTTGAGATGGAATATCCTGTTTGTTGAGGCTTCTATAACATCTGATCCAATTGCTCTCTGATAAACAGATTTGTTTGGGGCAGAAGTTCTTAACTAAGTAGTCTGGAGATTGAATCGTGCCTGTGGAGGAGGTGACACAGACCCCACATGGAGACAAGCCAGGGCAGTCTGGGGCCAGAGCAAGGCACCGATCAGTTCCAGAGGAAACCAGCGCTTTCCAGATAGTCACAGAGAATTGAAACCGGGAGAGAGGAAATAGCTATTTGTGGGGAATAGGAAATTGATGTTCAGAGGAAATTAATATAGAAAGATACACAGATATAGTCATTTTGCTTCTATTTTCATTTATTCTGTGCTATTGTATATATTTTTGTAAGCCACATTAAAAGATTTTTTAAATAGTGTAAGGGTATGAATGAAGTAAAATCCTTTTAAAACATTTTAAGTTTTTTTTTTTTTTTTTGAAACAAAGTCTCACTCTGTTGCCTAGGCTGGAGTGCAGTGGCGTGATCTCAGCTCACTGCAACCTCCGCCTCCTGGGTCCAAGCTATTCTCCAGCCTCAGCCTCTTGAGTAACTGGGATTGCATGCCACCATGCCCAGCTAATTTTCTGTGTTTTTAGTAGAGATGGGATTTCCCCATGTTGGCCAGGCTGGTCTTGAACTCCTGACCTCAAGTGATCCACCTGTCTCGGCCTCCCAAAGTGCTGGGATTACAGACACGAGCCACACTGCATCTGGTCCATTTTAAGTTACTTTATTGGCAAATACTTTTATTAGAAATTAGGCCAGGTGCAGTGGCTCACAGCTGTAACCCTAACACTTTGGGAGGCTGAAGTGGGAGGATTACTTAAGGCCAGGAGTTTGACATGAGCCTGGACAACATGAGATTACTTAAGGTCCAGAATTTGACATGATCCTGGGCAACCCCTAAGGGAAAAAAAAAAAAAAAAAAAGCCGTGTATGGTGACAAGTGCCTGTAGTCCTAGCTACTTGTGAGGCTGAGGCAGGAGGATCTTGTGAGCCCAAGAGTTCAAGGCTGCAGTGAGCTGCGATTGTGCCACTGCACTCCAGTGCACTGAGTGACACAGCAAGACCCTGTCACAAACATCAAAATTTAAAAAAAAACTTTGTTAGAAATAAGTAACTTGTTAGAAGAAAAGAGGATTTAGAAACCTTTCTAGAGTTCCCTTACAGAAAAAAAGATAAAGAGGTACTTATATTACTAGTTACTTACCCATCTATTTTTAGAAAGCTTTTTCTATCAAAATATTGGAGTCTTTTGCAGCAGCCTCAGAATTTGTCTTTTGGGGTAAGCCTACCATTTTGATTGGTGCACACATTAGAGAAATTTAAACTTAAAATGTATGCTGTAATACCCTTCTGTTCATCTACCTATTACGGGACTTTACTGTTTGTATTGTAATTAGTCACTCATATGCTATGTTCGCCACCAGACTGAGTTCCTGGCAGGATCACAAAGTCTCTAAAGTCTGTAAGAGTCCTTAGAACAGAGAAAGTACACAGTAGACACTGTCTGGGGATTAAGTTATACAATGTAACTATTTTGCAGAATAGTTACATGGATTAAATGAAATGAGATAAAATCCAACATGTATCTATAATACATGACAATCGGAATTCAACTGTTAGTTCTCTCCCCTTCTTTTAACTAAAGAAAAGATTCTTCAATTTTTAAAGCAGCATAGGCCAGGTGTGGTAGCTCACGCCTGTAATACCAGAACTTTGAGAGGCCAAGGTGGGCAGATCACCTGAGGTTGGGAGTTCGAGACCAGCTTGACCAACATGGAAAAACGCCATCTCTACTAAAAATACAAAATTAGCCAGGTGTGGTGGTGCAAGCCTGTAATCCCAATTACATGGGAGGCCGAGGCAGGAGAATTGCTTGAACCCAGGAGGCAGAAGTTGCAGTGAGCCGAGATTGCGCCATTGCACTCCAGCCTGGGTAACAAGAGCAAAACTCTGTCTCAAAAAAGAAAAAAAAAAGAATAATCATACTTGAGGCCAGGCAGGGTAGCTTACGCCTGTAATCCCAGCACTTTGGGAGGCCAGGACAGATCACTAGAGGCCAGGAGTTTGAGACTAGCCTGGTCAACATGGTGAAACCCCATCTCTACTAAAAGTACAAAATTTACACTGGCTTGGTGGTTCGCATCTGTAATCCCAGCATCTTGGAAGGCTGAGACAGGAGAATCACTTGAACTTCGGAGGTGGAGGTGGCAGTGAGCCGAGATTGCACCACCGCACTCCAGCCTGGGTGAAGAGTGAGACTCCATCTAAAAAAAAAAAAATCATATTTGATATATTTGGAAATTTAAAGCCTAGGGAGATGGATGGGAATGCAAAGAAATAGAAAACAGAAAATTTGATTTTCTTCTTCTCAATGCTTTGTGGGGAAACAGCCTTAGGAAAAGATTGATCTCCCTTTTTCTAGCCTCTCTTGTCACTGCCTGGAACTAATCTGGATCTTTTGGTTCATCTTGGATGTACCCCCAAGCCACAGGCCCAAACTAAAGCTGAGATACTTTGAAAGAGCAATGGGAGATTTGGTGTCAATGACTCAGATCATTGTTCCCTCAGACTAAGTCACTTACATTGGATGAATTTCATGGGTGAGACAACCTCTGGGTTCTTCCGCTGCAGAGTTACCTAGCATATCCATCTTGCAAAATGATAAGCTTCTCCTCTAAAGTCAGGGCTGCTGAGGAACATCTATTTATCCAGGTGTTACAAGGATAGGAAGCATTTGTGGAAGAAAATGCAATGTTGATAGACAGAGGGAGGGAGAGGCAATTTGTACCTAAAATGTTTTTGGTCAGTTAAGGGCAAGCTATGGCTTTGGGCTCATAGGAAGAGCAATTCCCCACATATGGTAGACATAGAGATTTGTCGGACAGTTTATACACAGGTTTAAAAATATCCTATGTGAAATAGAAATAAAAAACAGAGTAACTGCTATACCACAAGTGGTCTTGTGTACTCTTGTGAAAATGACCATTAGGCTACACTGAATTTTCTTTGTGGCTGATTTCCATCAGACCATGACCAGCTACAGAAGTGTGACCAAAGGATGTTTCTTTCTGAAAACAATGTCTACCATTTTAATGATTTCCAAACACATCTTTCTCCATCAAACTTCTAATCCCCTTAAATTGCTAGTGAAAAGGGATTTTACAACATCTAGTTAGTGATTCCTGCTTCTTAGAGCTGTAATTCAAAGAGGGTCAGTGCCTCTGATCACTTAGAAGAGACTTTGAGAAGTACCCCTATAAAGGCATCTTAAAGTAAACAGCGCAATCTTACTCTGGTCTCTGTCTGTCACTGAGGCTTATGTGTCAGAGGACTGATGGCAAACAGCATGGAGCTGATTTCAGTTACAAATGATTTAATCATTTCTTCTTTCAAGGGGAAGCCGAACAAGGTTCTCTGGAATTTTCTTTGTCTGTCAACAAAATGCTCTGGTTGTGTACGTTTTTTCATTTCAAAAAAGTGGGACATATTTAAGACTCTGTGGTCTGTCCAGAAATCCCAACAAACGAGTCCAAGAATCTGAGTCAGGTGTTAGCACTGACCAATTTGTTGGCCTCAGGGTTTTCATTAAAAAGGCAATATGGGCTGGATGCAGTGGCTCACACCTGTAATCCCAGCACTCTGGGAGGTCGAGGTAGGAGGATCACTTGAGACCATGAGTTTGAGACCAGTCTGGGCCACACAGTAAGATGCCCCCCATCCTCCATCTCTACAAAAAATATAAATAAAAAAATTAATATGCTTAATATCACTCTGGCAACCAGTTCTAAACACTTTTGGCTCTAGAATATTCAACTTAAAGGTTAATATTTGACTATGTAGATTAATAGTTCTCATTGTCTGCACTTCAGAAACACTGAGGACCTTAATAAAGAAAAGAAAAAGGGGCCAGGCGTGGTGGCTCATGCCTGTAATCCCAGCACTTTGGGAGGCCAAGGTGGGAAGATTGAGGTCAGGAGATCGAGACCATCCTGGCCAACAAGGTGAAACCCTGTCTCTACTAAAACTACAAAAATTAGCTGGTCATGGTGGTGCACGCCTGTAGTCCCAGTTACTCAGGAGACTGAGGCAGGAGAATTGCTTGAACCTACGAGGTGGAGGTTGCTGTGAGCAAAGATTGCGCCACTGCACTCCAACCTGGCAACAGAACAAGACTCCGTCTCAAAAGAAAAAAAAAAAAAGAAAAGAAAAAGGAAGGAGAAGGAAGGGAAAGGAAGAGAATAATACAGATCCATGATTAAAAACATTTAATCCACACAAGAAAGTATACAGTGAACTAATGCTCTCTCCCACCCAAGTTTCAATTTTCCAGTCTCTAACTCTCTTTCAGCTGGGATTAAAAAACATATATAGAGAGATCCAAGATGGCCAATTAGCAACAGCTCAGGATTGTAGCTCCCAGTGAAAGCGCAGAGAGTGAGTGGATGCCGCAATTTCAGATAAATTTTTGTTGCCACAGACTGGGAGATTCCCAGCGGAGGAGCCACACGGGTCGCCAGTGTGACTCTTTTGGCTGGTGCCGCTGTTTTGCTGGCACCCCGGTGAGGTGCGGCGCTTCTCAGTGCAGAGTATACGGGACTGGGTGCCCTTTGAGTTGGGCTCGGCTGGCCCCATCCCCACAAGGAGAACAGCAATTGGAAGCGCTGAGGACTGAGAGTTTCACAGTAAGCACAGCTGAACCCGGGAAGGCCTAGCTCTGTGGGGAAAGCGCATCTACCGAAGGAAAACTAAGACAGAAAAAACTTCATTACCAACAAGCTGGACGTCTACTCAGACCCAATCTGAAAGTTGGCAATTACAAAGATGACAGGTGGATAAATCCACAAAAATGGGAAGAAACCAGTGCAAAAAGGCTGAGAACACCCGAAATCAGAATGCCTCTCCTCCTAC
>CAUYLG010035729.1:0-35968 GCA_963573385.1 Cacajao melanocephalus
ATTTTGCAGAAGTTATGCATCAACACTTCATCCCTTCCCTCAGCTCAACAGCCTCCAGGTGAGAGGTGAAACGTGTATGGGCTCAAGCTCAAAATGGCCATGGTACAGTTAAGCACCATGAACGGGAGCGATCCCCACACAATATTTTCCACAATACTTATCTCCCATTAGCTGAATTAAGATGTAAATGAACTGTATCTGACTCAAATAAGTGTGGCACTTGTGATGCACCAAACCAGGTCTGCTTGGTCCACCTGATTTCAAGGCCACTGTAGTAGACAGTTCTGTCTTCTTGCAAACGTCCCACAAGAAGCGTATGCCAAAGCTCTCTCCATTTTGCTTCCTCTGAAGCCATGAGAGAGTGGCAGGAAGAGCAAGGTGGCAGATAGATAGGCACAACATAGAATTACAGGTGGGTCGATGTCCTCCGGACCAATCTTCAGCCAAAGGGGAATGAGGTTCGGAAAAGAAATATCCAAATGCTTCCTGTCCTCCGATGAGTCAATTATGAGTTCCATTCTTCAGAATCTTCCCAGGGAGACTGAGTGCTAGCTTCCTACTGTGGCTTCCACTTACTGGTGTTTCCTCTGGTGTTTCTCTGTTTCCTGTCTTGCTCTTCTCACTCCCCCTCTTCTGTATCCTAGTATCACATCCTAAATAAACTGCCAGCTTTCAAATTCTAGTCTTAGGGTCTAGAATCTGCTTCTGGGGAGCCCAAACTGAGACAATGACCAACTTGTAATTTTTACATACAGCACGTTCATAAATACTGTCTGCTTTCTGGATCTCAAAGAACAACATTGTAAGCTTTTCATGGTGGTAACCATAAATCTCCCCCTATCACAGAGCATCATGCCAACCATTTTTTCATAGACATTAGTAGATTTTACTGGCTTAAAGAAACTCTTTCTCTAATGTGTTTTTCACAAGGTACTTCTTGATTCAATCCTACATCAACCCCACATGTTCAAAATTACCTCTCCCATGTTTTTTGTCTTGCAGCACTGTTTCTGTGATTCATCAGCTGGTTTGTAAGGCAGATTAACTAATACCATGAATACAATATTTTTGATAGGAAGTCTGACTTTCCCCACTTTGCTGAGATATCATAGAATATTTGAGCTGGAAGGATGCTTGAACCCAGTCCCGCTCACACTCTGATTTTTACATTGAGGAAACTAAGGCCCAGTGGAGTTAAGTAACATTTCCAAGGCTATAATTCACAACAGAGATAAAATTAGAATTTAAACCAATTGGTTTTCAGTACAAGGGTCTCAGCTCACAGCTTTCAAAGCTAAATATAATGTTTGACTGTTTCCTTTTCATATTTTTTTACAAATGTTACCTATAAAACTACAGGTTCTGATACGCTTCTGTACTATTCTTATGTTGGAATAGAATCAGGTGGCACAGAAGCTATTGTTACAGCCCCCAGAATAGTTTCTGGCATTTTCAGTGGCACAATTGGAGTTTGTCAGAGACGTTCTAGTCAATATATTGTATGGGGCAAGAGGCTAGGTTACCACTGATCCCACTCCTGGGAACCTTCAGAGAAACCTATGCTAGAGAATTACCCACCTCCTACATGGAGGCTGTAGAATTAGGCACATTAACAATCAAAACTCTCCAAGAATATCTCTGCATCAAATCAATCCAAGCATTAGCAAAGCAGCCAGAAACGTTTTCTTGGAGGCTTCTCCTTGACTCTCACTTATTTTCTCACTAACTGCTGGCCCTGCTTTTTTGCCCTGGATCCAACTCCATTATCAAAGACGCCAAAGCAAGCTCTGCAATTGGATTGTCTGAAAATGAACAACACACAGATAGTGAGGAACAGATATTGTAACACCCTACAGTGCCTGTTAAATTCACACACCGAGAGAACTCGAAACCATCCAGAAGACAGAAGAAAATGGTGTCTCCCAGAAGAAATAACAGACTTGACAGGTAACACTGAAGAGAGATTTCCTGGCGAGGCAGGCTGAGGGGAGTGACCTTTTGAGAACCTTCCCAAAACTTAATGATGTTAATAATCAGCCTTTTTGCTAAGACATGAATTTGAATCCCATGTACCGAGAGGGTGGGGTTTGGATACAAGTCACATTAGCATAGTACCAGAGCACCCAGGGAGAATCTGTCTCCTGTCAACCATCTTACTAGGCCTTTCTTTAATCCTTATTTCTCTTTGTGACAATGGTCAATTGTCTGTGGTCACACAAAGGTAAATCCCACAGGGTTTTGTTCCCATTTTATGGCACTGCCAATTAAAGGCACCACTTAAGCACCTGAGTTGACACAATGCTCCTGGCTTTCTAATAACTTTGCACCCAACATCTGCAAGTATTTACAATTTTTTGTTTGTTTTTGCAGACTTTAGTAACTCTGATTCTAGAACTTCATTCTAATTTAGCAAGGCCCACCTTTTTAATTTTAATCCCTGCCTTCATTTGGGTTTCCCTAGAAGCCAATGCTGAATCAGGATTTTTCAAACTCGGCACTGTTGACATTTGGGGCTGGTATATTAGTCCATTTTACGCTGCTGATAAAGACATATCCCAAGACTGGGCAATTTACAAAAAAAAAAAAAAAAGTTTAATTTGACTTGCAGTCCTACCTGGCTGGGGAAGCCTCACAATCATGGTGGAGGGCAAGGAGGAGCAAGTCCCGTCTTACATGTCAGCAGGCAAAGAGAAAATGAGGAAGATGCAAAAGTGGAAACCCCTGACAAAACCATCAGATCTTGTGAGACTTATTCACTAACACAAGAACAGTGTGAGGGAACCACCCCTGTGATTCAATCATCTCCCACCGGGTCCCTCCCACAACACGTGGGAATTATGGGATTACAATTCAAGATGAGATTTGGGTGGGGACACAGAGCCAAACCATATCAGCTGGGTAAGCCTTTCATGTAGCAGGCTGCTATCCTATGCATTGTACAGGTGTTGAACAGCATCCTGGCCTCTTCCCACTAGACCCACTCCTGTAACAACCAAAAATGTCTCCTGACATTGCCAAGTATGCTCTGGAGGGAAAACCTTTGCTCTAAGTCAAGGGTTCAAGGGCAGATATAGTTTAAATGGAAAATTATTCAGAGAACAGTGGTATAGGAATGGGAAATGCATTAGACAGGGTTCTCCAAAGAAGCAGAAAATATACATATATATATAATATATACACACATACACACACACACACATATATATACATGCAGAGAGAGAGAGAGAGGTTTATTTTAAGGATTTGCCTCACACAATTGTGGAGATGCAAGTCTAAACTCTACAGGACAGGCTGGCATGCTGGAGGTCCAGAGAAGAACTGAAAGTGCATTTCAAGTCTGAAGGCGGCCTGCTGGCAGAATTTCCTCCTCTTCAGGGCAGAAGAGTCTTTTTCTATTAAGGCTTTCAACTGATTGAATGAGGCCCACCCACATTCAGGAAGGTAATCTGCTTTGCCCAAAGTCTGCTAATTCAAATGCCAGTCTCATCTAAATGATACTTTCATGTCAACATCAAGACTAATGTTTGACCAAATATCTGGGTACCATGACCTAGCCAAGTTGATACAAAAATCAACCATCACAAAAAAGGAAAGGAAAAAGCCAACGAAGGTGCATCATTAAGCAAGTTCTAATAGAAATAAGACCACAATTCTGCTAGGAACTTGGGAAATTGTATAAAACACATGTTCCACAGTTATCCATCTCATGTAAGTAGTGAGGGAACTGGAATGTTTGTACACCAGTTCCTATCAGCCATTGACTAACCAAGAGGATTCAGTTCTCTGACATGCCTTGTCTGCTGCATTCTCAAAAAACAAAGGTTCCAGCAGCTTCAGCAGCTTCATTGAAATCTGTCAGGCAAAGAGGTGCTGGTGCTGGCAATTGGAACTCAGGTTGACATGGAAAATGGTAAGTGGCCAAAGGGCTATGGGCAAGGTGGTAACAGCATGCCCTATAGTTTGTGTGAAATCAGTCGCTAATTGGTGCCACCTCTGTCTGGCACTAGACCCTCTGCTCTCCATGCCCCCAAATACTTATTTTTTAAAATGTGGTAAAATACATATAACATTCATCATCTTAACCATTTTAAAGGTGTAGTTGGCTAGATGCAGTGGCTCACACCTGTCAATCCCAGCACTTTGGGAGAATGAGATGTACGGATCTCTTGAGCTCAGGAGTTCAAAGGAGACCAGCATGGCCAACATGGCGAAACCCTACCTCTACTAAAAATACAAAAAATTAGCCAGGTGTAGAGGTACATGCCTGTAATCCCAGCTACTTATGAGGCTGAGGTGTGAGAATTGTTTGAACACAGAAGGCAGAAATTGCAGTAAGCCGAGATGGCCCTATGACACTCCAGCCTGGGTGACCGAGGGAGACTCTGTCTCAATTAATCAATTAATTAATTAATTTAATTAAAGTGTACAGTTCAATGGCATTAATTACCTTCACCTTGTTGTGTCACCACCACCACCACTCAATGACAGAACTCTTGTCATCTTGCAAAACTGAAACTCTGTGCCCATTAAACACTAACTCTCCCTTCCTCACTCCTCAGCCCTGGCAACCTCAATGCTACTTTCTGTCTCTATGAATTTGACTGCTCTAGGAACCTTATATAAGTGGGATCATAAAACTTCATCCTTTTGTGACTGGCTTTTGTGACTGTCTTTCGGCAAAATGTAAATTAATGTAGCATAATGTCACCAAGGTTCATTCTTGGTAGAATGTGTCAGAATTTTCTTCCTTTTAAAGGCTGAATAATATTCTGCTGTATGTATATACCATACTTTGTTTATCCCTTGATTTGTTGATAGACTACTTGGGTTGCTTCCACCTTTTGCTATTGTAAACAATGCTGCTGTGAACATGAGTGTATACAAATATCTCTTGAAGTCCCTGCTTTGAGTTATTTTGGGTCTATACCCAGAAGCAGAATTGCTGAATTGGTTGTCTTTTGAGTTCCATACATAACAAGTAACAGTGTGCAAAATAATAGGGTGAAAGATAAGCATTCTGGGAAAGTCTGGGGTCATCTGTCTCCATGACCCCAGTCAAATCTGAGCTTCTGTGAGTATAAAACACATCTATGGATTGTATATAATCACTGCAGTTTTATGTTCTAAAAACAGTTTTATTTGCCTCTTCCTTTGCCTTCTGATGAAGAGCTTTGTTTATGAAATTCCCGTCTTCTGAAGTTCTTGAAAGATCTCAAGTGAGTTGTCCTCGGAAGTGATGGCAAAAACATCCCCTGGCAAAGCCTGTGATTGACAACATCTTTTTTTAGTTACCTGAGCTCTATGCCTTCATTCTTTCACACTTTCCATTTTCCCTTTGTTTCCCAGAGTTTTGCAGCAAACTGCTGTTTAGCAAAGAGAAGCCAAATTCACACTTAGGCCAAACCCTAGTTACAGTCTATTTCTTTTTGTTGTTGGTACCAGCATCACATCCCACCTGGCCAGACCTGCCAAGTTTTTTGGATTTCCTAGAGGAGGTTTTTATTCTGTCTGCTTGTCTGCACTTGTATACAAAACCTGTAATTATATAATAGGTGAACTTACTGTTGAGCTATTGTGCTTTCTTTTCTTTTTTTAAACCAGCTGAATTGGTCCTTTTTTTATATTTTGAGCCTATTGTTACCTGTAAAATTGTTACAGTTTCCTTCCCCCTGGCTTCTAATACTTTAGCCTTTATGCCAGCAACTAAATATTTATGTAAAAAATCATTTAAAATTTGTCTCTCTGCAAAATCTAAAAACGTTTATGTTTCTAGTTATAATTTGAATGTTTTAATGTTATAACTACACATGACTGTTAATTAAATAAATTTTGTTCTAAAAATGTGTTATCCTATTTTTAGATAAAAAAGATCACCTATGAAAGTCATCAAAAATTAAATATGCATATTTAATGATTGCACTTAAAGGTCTGTATCTTCTAATATATGAAGTTCCTAATCTACCCTTAACTAGAGAAATGTTTTACGGTTAACGGATCATCTGGACTTTTTGAATAGTTATACAAAATGTATGAAATTTAAAGTACAATGAATGCTTGATAAAATTGTGGGTTGATGGAAAAGCTGACATTTTTAAGGAACAGAGGGAACGGTATGTCACGATCTATTTAGTGACACTATGAATTCTGTTCTTCAGTGCAGTGGTCCTTTCTTTAAACTTGTTAATTTCATCTGTGCTAACACAAAGCTCTTCATTTCTGTGGGCTCTGTTTTTTCCAAGATCTATGGAACATTTTATCATAGAACTACCCTTATATTCCTTTTATTCTCTTCACCTAAATGGAAAGCTTGAAGAGAGATGGGTGATATTTGATTCTTTTCTGCTACACGACACCCAAGAGAAAATGAAAAGGAAATGCTTAGAACACTGTCAGGAACCCTATCAGCCTCTCAAGATATTGATTGTTGGTGTTGTTACTGTTATAGTTTTTGTGGGGATTGTAGTTCACCAAAGCTAAACAGATTACCAGACTATTTTGAATTGGTGTTTTTGGTGGCCATGTCTAGACTCCGTTTAAAGGAACAGTAGATAAAATAGATCAGTAAGCACTAAACATTAAGGTTTTATCTCTGAGATTGTGTCTTGGGAACAATAATCTAATCACTGCTCCCACTTTCACCCCTTTTATCAATACTGCTCTTCTCTAACCTGTCTTTTTCTCTGTAGTTGTTGTAGCATTCTTGCTGATGAGGTCAGGGATCATACTGTATTTCTCTGTGATGGGGAATCATGAGGTATCTGACAAAAATGGAGGCTGTTGTTCCAACACTCAGTACTCCAGTAAAGAAGGCAAATGTAGCTTTCCTCAGAGATGGCCAGCAGCCCTTGAGAGACGTCCTGATGAAAAGGCAGAAACAGTTATTCAAGAGGCAAAGGTACAGCCCTGATGCAAGGAGACTGATCCTTGAAAGAGGAGAATAGAATTTTACATTTTATTTGTCAGGTATGAATGCACAAACACTCCCCATATGATTCAGCAAATACGTGTATAGCCCTTTGCTGTAGTCAAACACACAGGAAACATAGCACTTGGTGATAACAGGGATGCCAGTGTTAAACATAATCAATGAATCCAAAGCTAATCATTTGAACCCAATTTAATTCCCTACATATCTTCAAGCAGCTCACCTTCTTATTTGAGGATGAACATGAAAGAGAAGTCATGGGCAGTCAAAAGGAAACTAACTGTGAGATCGAGTCTCAGCTCACTCAACCTCTATGACACCGCTGGTTGAACGTGACAGCTGAAATATTTCCTTTTTAGCCATAGTGCCTTTCTTTTCAATTGTCTTATCCGGAACCCTAGTATATATAACAGATAAAGCCAAACTCATAAGTTCTGGTTGAACTGAGGGCAGGGTCCCAGAGTCCAAGCCACATAACCTCCTCCTTATGTCTCCACCCACCTATTCATAACCTGCCTTAGACACTAGGATTCTGCGGAAAAATTTGAAAAAGGCTGCAATAGTTATACTTTCCAAAGACTCTAGTAACTCTGAACATCCAATGCCATTGAGGTATTTAAAATCCACTTAATCTAGCTTTCATCCACCCACCTAAATGTCCTGTGTTGCATGCTGTCACTCTCAAAAGCAACAGAAATCTGACACCGAACCATTAGGAGCAAGAGATATTTATTAGAATAGTAACCTGTTCCCAGTGTTCCCAATCCAGAAAAGGAAAGGAGAAGTTCTAGTGGGAAAAATATAGACCATTTAGGAAAACTTTCCATGTGGATCTCTGTGCCCTTCCTTTCATAGGGCATTTTGCTCCCAGACATCTCTTCTATCTTTAATTCCATGTTTCCACCATTGAATTCAGATCAACACAGAAAGAACTCTGGAGCTGCACAGGACAAAGAATCTACCTTTCAAGGCAAAGAAAGAGAAAAAGGGGAGAGACATTAAGTTTTTTTTCTCCCTGTCACATTAGCAACATAGAATAACACAGAACTAAGTGCCATCCTGAGTAAATAATATCCCTCCAGGCCACTAAGAGGAAAAATGCTCTCAGTAGACTTAATCTTCACCTCTCAGCTTCCATACGATTTTGTTTTATCTTACTTTTAAGACACTTGACATTTTGTTTGAATGATAATTTAGGGATAAATTGGCCTTATTTTCGTATTATATTGCAAACTTCTTAAGGGCAGGAACTTTTTTATATACGGCTCTAACTCCTTTATAGGGCTAAAGATGTCACCAAGTATGCTGTGTCTATTCAAGTAATTCATAACGATTAATAATCCCACAATAACAGAGCAATGTAGATAAGGGGCAATGTCCCAGTGGAAAGAAAGCTGCTTCTCCTATGGAAATATTATATCTCCTATGGACATATTACATGGGAATTTTAGGGGTGAAGACTTGATTTTACAAACAACAACCAGCTCTAGGAAAAATAATTTCACACTTCCTTTCCTTATTTTGTGCCGTCTTTTGTCATCCTTTTGATTATTCGGTTCCTGGGAACTTGTTAATACCCATCTAGCTGCTTTCTAAGCAGATACAATGTTCAAAGTTTTACCCAAGCTCACGTTTCATCAACAGGTGCCTCTCTTATGTCCTGTGCTCTTTTCTTGTTCTGCTTGTTTTATTCCATAAATAAGTGACACGTTGGTTCTAAACTTAATGAGATTACATAACTAAAGTTGAGATTTACCTATTTGTAATGCTGCCTAGAAAATATTAAATTGCATCAATCAAGTGGTTAAGATGCAAGTATTTTCTACATGATATTAAGGAAACAAATGAAGAAAAGAAATGTCAAGAGACAGAAGGATGGGATTTTTTTTTTAAATGAGGAAGAGTTCAAGATAGTCTCTTGTTCTCCTACCTGCTCCCCACCACACTACAACCCAAGAGAATCTAAACTTTTAGATACTGAAAAGTGGTCTCAGAGGAGCACTGAACTGTCTGCATAAGCCAGTTAGAAATCTTAGTATAGGTTATGTTCTTCCTGCCTGTCTTATAGCTTGAAGACACTGTGATTTGGATCTAAAATAATTACTGCTATTCAGTGTCGTCCACACATAATTAGCCTCAAATTATAATGAATTAACATGGTTAGCCATGTTCATGAAGTGAAGTGATTCTATTACTATGTTTTCCTCTCACATACTTAGTATAAAAACACTTCGAAACCTTCATCCTATTAGGTGGGATGTTTTCTGGGTCGTGAGCTTGCAATGAAGGAGAAAGTCAAGGTTGGCTAGTTCATCCTACAGGCTGCGTTACAAGGCAGAGTTCAAACGATCTCTGGGCCCTTTACTCTTTTAGGCGTTGCACCTGTTGGTTATCTCCTATTTCACGTCTGTTCCCAATGTGTACCTAGGGAAAACCTTAGTGTGATAAAGGTTTTAGGTCACTTTGAAAGAATCTAAATCAGAGAGATTGATTTGTCTCCTTATTCTATATAATTGGGCACAGGCGTATGTTATTAATGAAAGAATTTCTAATAGTAATTCTAAAAAACAGGCTTTAAAAAACATGTTTCTGAGGTAGGGGAGGGGAAGAGGAAGAATATCCCAGAGCAAGGATTTACCTTTTATTGTCCTTACATATATACAGAACAGCTCCATGAAAAATCAAGGCTTTGAAGGCAAAAATCATGAGAATCCCCTCTGTTCTCTGGCCTTTTCTACAGTTTTAGCCCTTAGCATTTAATCCACTGCTCAACTCCTAGGGAACAAAATACCTGTATATTTATAGACATACATTTAAAATAAGTTCCTTCTCTGTAATCTTGGATTTTTTTTTCTTTTTTCTTTCTTTCTTTTTTTTTTTTTTTTTTTTTGCACTCTTGTTGCCAACCATAAATTTGAAGTTGCAAACAGAGTATTTTCCATGAATGTTTCTCATGCATAAAAATCCATCTCAGATTCCAACCAAAAGTATCCAAGAAATTAGTTTATTAATAAAACTTTTGTCTATGAATGGAGTTTTGAAAATAAAAATGCCTTTTTTCCCTCTTATTGAGAGGAACGAAACAATCCTTTTATTGTCATACTTCCTTAGAATTTATTTTCCACTCTTTATTATGCGTGCCTCCTTTATGTCATCGATACATAATCCATTATGTGCCTCTTATCATATTTGTTCCAACTATTGTCTCAAGATGATGTCAAAAGACATTAGATACCAGAGACTAACTTTGCAGGAGTGAATTAACGTTAGTGTTGAAGGAGCCTATAATCATATGACTAAATAGGCTTTCAGGAGGCCACACGGTATGCTGATGACAGAATCAAGAATGAAGCCTAGGAATTCTGACCATTTATCTTGTTCTCTGTCCACAAATGATACTTTCCATTGTTAGTATTGAGTAGAGGCTTGCTGAAAGCAGTCTATTTTCTGGTAACATAAAGCATTCATGAAGGAGTTTTAAAAAGTAATCCAATGGAAATTGCTTTTGTCATTACAAAAAAGTTCTGAAAGAAAATAGTGTATGCGTACAATTATATATACAGTGTTATAAGATTATTGCAACTTGGAGAGTGCATTGAAACATTTCTTTGAAAAGCTTAACTGATTCAAAAGCTGCAAGGCCCTAGTCTATCTGATAATAAGATAATGTTTATGTCATGTATGAAACTATTGCTGTGCAGGCTAGGAGCTAAGAGTATGGACTACAGAATAAGATAGAGCTGAGTTCAAATAGTTTTTCCATCAACAATTAGCTGTTTGATCTTACATCAGTACTTATCATATCTGAGACCTCAGTTTTCATGTTTTTAAAGTAAGGGCATTAAGACTGGTTACTAGGTTTGTGGTAAAGATTAAATGAAATAATGCATCAAAAACACCAAGGACAGAATTTGGAGATGTCCATTGTAAGGGCAGTGCAGTTTTGAGATCTTCCTCAACTCCCACATAAAAACAACAGAGCAACTAGACAGCAAAACCAGAATCCTACAGACAATATTTGCAATAAGCCTAAGTGGCAATGTATCAATACAAGCCCCAAAGTAAGAAGATGAGGACAAAACAATAAAAACCACCAGATCTGTCAGTTATGGCATCTGTATAGCAGCCAAGGGAGTTTCTGACAACCAAAATGACCAGGGAGACATTAACAAAAGATTTTTGTGAATATATATATATATATATATGTACTTGTAGAACTAAAATGACATACTGTAACAATGTAGACATAGTATAACCAAAGAAATGGAAGAATGGGAGAGTTTTTGCAAAAAGCTACTTACCCATTTCTGTAATTATACTTGGTGGTGGTAGTATTAGTTTTGTTCTTCTGTGAGAGTGACATTTGTAATGTGGGATAAAGCAAATGAGAAATTATAGAATATTCCAATTCTATCATTCCCATGTCCTTGAGAACCAGAATCAAGATTCCAGGATTCTCTGCATGTAAGAAGCAATACAACAGAAGTTAAGAAAGCCTATAGCCCTAGATTAAAAATGGAAAACATCAGTATGAACTCGTGAGGCATTCTATCTTTTATTTTATTTTTTTTTGCCCCAAACCTCAGCATCATTTAATATACCCAGATAACAAACTTGCACATGTACCCCATTAAAATAAAAGTTGAAAACAAAATCTCTACATTCTATGTTTATTACCATTTTACATATGAGGAGCCTGAAGCCTATAGATTATTTAATTTTCCAAAGGTCATATAGGTAGTAAATTGTGGCACTAAATATTATACCCATGTGATCTAACTCTCCAGTTGAGCTCTTGTTTGTAATTCCAAATACTAGTGCCTTGCTACCCTAGCCTGTCTCCGAAAGTCCACAGGACTGACCATCAGGTGCTATTTTAATATGATGAAAGTATAATTTATTAATCAGCACAAAACAGCCTTAAGATTTTAATGAAATGTTTTATATATATAAAAATATTTAAGTGTACTCATTCTCTTTCTCTCTATACATAGAGAGTATATATTTAATATTTTATTAATACTTAAGTATAATATTTAAATATATAACTCATATAGAATGAATTATATATTTAAGGACAATATATACTACAAATATTATGTATTGCCATATACTATTTTAATATTCTATATGTGTACATCTGTATATTTAAATATTTAAATCTGTATATTTAATATTCTATATGTGTACATCTATAAATATATACAAATGGAATATATTTTCTAGCTTAACTGGAAAGATCTCTGAACAATGAGTAGCAATATAGTCCTGAAATACTATATTCTATGAAAAGAAGGCACTGCTTCTTGGAGAAACATGGCTGATATTAGCATTTTCTGCAAAATGTATTTTTTTCAGTATGGTTTTCTCTCTCTCTCTCTCTCTCTCTCTATATATATATATATATATATATATACACACACACACACACATATATATATACACATACATATATATACACACATATATATACATATATATATATTTATGTATTTTTTTTAATTTCTGAGACAGAGTCTCACTTCATCACCCAGACTGGAGTGCAGTGGTGCAATCACTGTTCACTGCAGCCTCAACCTCCCAGGCTCAAGCGACCCTCCTGCTCCCGTCTCCGAGTAGCTGGGTCTGTAGGCACATGCCACCAGACTTAGCTAATTTTTAAATTTTTTGTAGTTATAGAGTCTCACCATACTGCCCAGGCTGGTCACAAAATCTTGGCTTCAAGGGATCCTCCTGCCTCAGCCTCCCATTTTGGGCATCAGTTACTATGCCTGACATGATCTTGTAACTTTTAATGTTTTTTATAAAATTGCCTTTAATCTTCCTCAAAGTTGCATTTGGGGATTAATAAAATTGAATTCATTGATTCCTCCAAAAAATTAAAAGTAAACTTAGGACAAGAATAAATATATGATTTACTTTTTGTCAGTCATATTTGCTGATTTCAATTAATAATGAAAACAAAATAAATGAAAATTTAAAAATTACAATTAAAAATTTACAAAACAATTATGGCATGTTCTATAAAAGATATTATGTCAGTCACACTTGTCTTATATATTTCTATATATTTTCTGAAATAGAATATTTATAAAGATATTTTAGTGACTTGATGGTTTTGTTTAAAAAAATGTGTAAGAGATATAAGATAGCTCTCAGCACTTGGTACATTTTCTTGAGGTAGTAATCATTTTTTCAATGTCAAAGAATGCCTATGACAGTTAATTTAGCAATTCTCTTGGTTCATACCATTCAAACATCATATATGCATTCATATGTTGTTGCATTTTTTCAAGTGGACAAGTTAGCAATTTAAGTAATGGAAATATGTGATATACTTTCCATTCAATGAAGATGTTCTATAAATTGTGTTCAAATATACAGGTCCACAATACTGTATATGAAACCCTTAAGGTAATAATGTTTAACAATTCTTCAGATTTACAGATGTAACTTGGTGGAAAAAGTGTACATTACATAATGTATCCCCCACCTCAGAACAGTTGCAGGCAACAAGTCATGATCAGACACATTAATAACTCTGCCAAAAAACATATGACTATTCCCACTAAGAAAAATAAATAAAAACCGTAAGTGGACTTATGTCAGCTCAGGTCAGGCTTTCCTGCCAAATGAGTGTGTGCTGAATTTGCGGAGGGAAAAAATTGGGTTTTCAGAGCTCTTCCAATTTTAGAATTGTGGGTTGAAGGATTGTAAATCTTTCTTGTTTGTCTCTTTAAAAAAAAGGCAAAGCAGCATAATGATCTGAGAGGGGCACAATATCACTTATTTTATTACATCCAAAAAAACGTATAACTTGTATTTAAATATGAGGAAATGTCAAACAAATTCAAATTGAGACTGTAGTAGATAGAATCATGGGCCCCCAAAGATGCCTACGTCCTAATTCCTGAAAATTGTGAATATGTTACTTCGCAAGGCAAAGGGGCTTTTCAGGTATAATTATGTTAAGGATGTTGAGATGGGAAGATTATGCTTGATTAACACACTTAGCCCGATGTCCTCATGAGGGTCCTTATCAAAGAGAGGTAATCAGGTCAGAGTCAGAGATGGAAATGTGATGATGGAAGGAGAGGTTGCAGGGACACGGAGACACAAGCCAAGGAAGGTGGGCACCTTCTAGATAGTGGAAAAGATGAGAAATGGATTCTCCCCTAGAACTTTCAAAAAGAACTCAACCCTGTGGACACCTTGATTTTTAGCCACATAAGCCTTGTTTTGGGCTTCTGACCTCTAAAACAGTAAAAGAAGAATTTTTTGTTGTTTGAAACCACTAAATTTGTAGTAATTTGTTGCAGCAGTGATAGGAAACTAAGACAGAAACGTTCTACAAAATAACTAGCCAATACTCTTCAAAAGTGTCAGTCATGAAAGACAAAGACAGCCTAGAGAATTGTTCCAGATTGGAGGACACTAAGAAGACATGACAACCAAATGCGATGTGGAATCTTGGAGGAGAAGAAAGGACATTAACCGGACAATTGGCAAAATGTGAACAGGTCCCCTAGATTGATTAGTAACATTGTATCATGTTAATTTCCTGATTCAATCATTGTATTGTGGTTATATAAGATGTTATTGTTAAGAGACACAGAATGAGGGAAAATTTTCTGCACTTTTTGCAGTAATTTTGTATGTCTGAAATTATTTCAAAATAAAGGTTTTTTTAATAAAAAGGACTTGAGATACATCAATGGGATCCCTCTTCATTTCCTCAGCACTTATTTAATATTAGCATAACTAATGCTTATCAACATAATTATATTAAAATAACACTAATTATTAACATAATTACCACCCATTTAATGATTAATATGAACAGACTAGGCACTGCTCTAAGCCTCCACATATATTAACTAATTTAAACTTTCCGTGCTAGAGATGGGTATTATGATCTCCACCTTAACGACACTGAAACATAGAGAGGATAGGGAAATTTTTCAAGGTCACACAACTAAAAACAGTGCCAAAGTATGCTCTCAACAGCTAAGGTGATTTCTTGCACATTAAACTTTGAGAACATGTGGCATGAATGTTACTAACTTATAGTAGAGCAATTGACTATTCAGGAAACTTTGCTTATGTCCTAATTTCTAATTTTTATATTGGTGATATTGACAAGCAACTGAACCCTAGCAAGCCAACTTGTTGCCTTAGTAATATTTTCAAATGATGAATATCACAACTTGGAAACACTGGTTCTACAGAACTAAGGAATTTTTCCACACATTACCTCTTTGTTGTATTACTTTTCCTCATGTTTACCAAATAATATCTTAATTTTATATTAATTTTCTAAAGTTGTCTCAAAACTCCTACTCTGTCTACCAGTTTCCCTCAAAACTTCCAGACTGTATGTCTGTCTTGGTGCTTTAAACGCAATGTCCACAGTTTTGTTCTAGAGTTAAATGTTTCTTATACTGAAGACAGTCTATTTTTTCTCACATGGCAATAAGACAGGAGGAGTGGCCAACAAAAGTTTTGGGGAAGAAAAGATGAGTTCTAGGAATTACTAAACACCTGTGTTATAGTGATAATCTGACACAGAAAGTAGGAAGTGGGGAAAAAGAAGAAAGAGGTGAAGATATTGTCTACTTTAGCTTGAAAGCATTTAAAGCAGAAAACATATTATTATCCGTACATTATACTGAGTCAAGCATATTGTCAATTTTGACCACAATAAATAATTAGCTATATTAGATTTACATATTTAATTTACCATAGGCAGAGATTAAAATATGCCTCTGAAAATAAGATTCTGAAAGAAAGTCTTTGATATGTTCTGTGAGAGGCTGTAACTCATAGCATTTTGTGCAGATCTTAGATAAGGTAAATATATAAGATTTTACCCTTTCATTGTATCCTAAGTTCCTTTTTAATATTTTAAAATAAATGCCTGCAAACTGAAAGTCTAATTCTCTTTAGAGGCTTTCCACACACATCTATCCCCACATAGATATGGATATGGTTATACCTAGCTATTTATCTACATATAATATATAAAGCAATTATTCACTGGTAAATTTGTACATTTCATTTTCCAATACAGTGTATTCACTTTAATCACATACTTTCTAATCTTTTTGCCTCCTTGTCTCAGATTTTTGAATTCAAATTTTCTTTCTTTTGTCTGTATTTAAAAATAATAATAATCATTTTACATCTATTACAAATAACAATACCTAGTCTCTGATTGAATGCTAACATTGTAATTCATTCTCAGGGTTCGGCTGCCATTCATTCATAGCTGGAGCTGTGCTCTCATTATGTATGACATCAGCAGAAACTCTCAATTCAATTGCAGCCTTTCATTTAATTAGGGGCCATGTATTATTTGGTGTGTAGTATCCAGAATTAAAAATAGCCCCTTCCACTGTGTAATGGGAAAGGAAGAAAACTTTGAATATATATTCTAATTGATATTTTTAATACTTACTCTAAAAGCAATCAAAACGTATGTTAAATATTAATTATAATATTTTTCTGCTTTTGTGCACCTTGATTTATTGCTGCCCTTTTGGGTTCACTTTTAATTACATTACAGGAAAACAAAGGATATTTTTATTGGAAGAGTTATTTAGCACAGACAATACTTTCAATAGTGATGGTTATACTGAACTTTATATTAAACTTAATTTTCAAAAGCATATTTAACACAGTTTGCCAGGCTTTGTAAAAATTATTTTTTCTTCCTTTAACAACATGCCTCTTGGGTCTCTATATTAGAAATCAGGGACAAAGCTCATAAAGGAACAAAGACCCAAAATCAGGGATGGTCTTTTAAAAGAGGTACAGTTTCAAAGACTCCTAAAGATATAAATCAAAGTGCTTTTGAATACAGAGAGCATTCTAAAAGAATATTGAACTGTTTGCTTAAAATCTCACATTATTTCCTGCTTTTTAAACCCTATTCCTTTTTGAAGGCTAGCACCAGATAGGGACAAAAGGAATATTTTCATGCAAAAATCAGGGCCAGGTACAGAGGCACAGTCAGAGTCTATTTCAAGTGGGGACAGAAATTTAATTCAAGTTATTCTCCTCTTTATTCCACATTTAACAGATTTGAAGGATTTCTCCACCTCTCTGACACTTGTGCAGACATCACTAGGTAATGTTTGCACCAGTGGCGGGCACCAGGAAATCTTGGTATGGAATTTTTTGTCCCCTTGGAATGGATTCTGAAAAACACGGGAGAGTCCAATCATGTCTGCTCAAGGAGGGTGGGGCTTTATGTTTCATGAAACCAACCCTTCTGGCCCCCTCTACTAAAGAAAGTGAGTAGTTGGTCTTTTCCTCTTTTATACAAATCTTATGTTACCCACAGCAAGGTCTTATTCTAGATGCTATACTTCAAAGTAAAAAAGAATATCTTCATACTTTTAGGAAGACAGAGATGTTACTCACCTTATTATCGATCTATGCTTTCTTTATGTTTTATTTTTTATGTAATACTTCTAGCACATTTGCTAAATCAGTACAAATACCAAAAGTAACTAACTGATCATTCTATAACAAATCTTACATTATGACCAAATATGAGGCTTAAGCCCTTATGATGTGTGTGTTTCATTAAGAAAGTGAAATGCTATACCTCTGAGTAGAGCAAGTATCTGTGATTTTTCATGTTTCCATAGCAACCTGTAATTTTTATTGAACTGTGGAATAAATAGGCAAATAAAACATGTATAAAATATTGATGGGTGTTGAGGCTGCTGCCCAGGGACTTTAGTAACTTATGGTCACTATTGTCTCTTTTTAACTCATAAAGACATTTTTCTAATTAAAACATATGTTTATTATGATTTCTTTATTCTTTATCTATTAGATCAAGTTTGCTTTTTGAAACAGGGTTTTTCCTGTTTTGTAGCAGATCTATTGGAGAGAATGGTGAGAAAGTAACATAAGCATAGAGACAAAAAGTATTCTCTAAATGTTTCTAAGGAAACTTACGTGATTTGCATTGTCCTGGATTGAATTTCTCTTTTTGACTAATTTTTTGCAAGTTACGGACAGTTCTCCATTAAAAATATATATTGCTGATGAGAAAATAACAAATACAAGTAAAAATAAGCATGTTTGAGAAGGTAACTCATTTATGGAAAATAAGTATTCCAACATTAACTGGAAATTTAGAAAATTGAGTCAATTAAATTATTCATCTGAGCTTGAAAAAAGGAAGTTATAAGATGAAATTGATCTAACATCCATGTTTTTTATTGATGCTGATCACTATAGTACTATGTGGTCTGTGTCATTCCAGTTCAATAAACATTTGTTGAGAACCAACCTGATGCTCAGTACCATGTCAATTGTAAAATAATAATAATGTTTCTGATGTTAAGTTACAGCCTAATAGAAAAGTAATAATAAAAAAGAAAAACCTCTTAAACTCACATGTAGTATCAGGAAAATAATAAAGCTGTATCACTACCTCATAGCTTACAGCAAAAAAAATTCCAGATTGATCAAACTAAAACTTACAAAATAAAATTATTAAACTATTAAATGAAAGCGTAGACCTTTTAAAATATTTACAGAATCTTAGAGTTAGAGAGTAGAAGGCTTCTACATATGATCAATAACTCAGCGGCCATTTAAAAAATGATAAATTCTGTTCCATAAACATGAATATAATTCACATGACAAAATAATATCAAAATGTCAAAAGATAAAGAACGAATTGAGAAATATTTTTTCTGCTCATATCACAGTATATGACTAATTTTTAATAGCTATAATAGTCCTATAAGTCAATGCAAAGAATATCTACAATATAATAGGAAAATGGACAAAAGAACAGGAAACACAACACATTTGGGAAAAAAATGCTCATATACAGTCATCATAAGATAAATGCAAATTAGTGTGATACCGTTTTCACCTAGCATATTGGTTAAAATAAAAAAGGTTTTATAACCAACCTGTTAGCAATGGTGTGAGTATAAATTGTTATAAGCATTTTAAGGATGCTTTCGTGACTTTTATAAACTCCTTGGAGAATAACGTAGTAGTATCCATCCAAAAATGCACATAACAATTTCACTTCTAGGACATTCTCATATACGGGCAAAATGCAGGTTATTCATTGCAGCACTGCCTGCTATATAAAAACACTGGAAACAACCTAAATATCCATTAATAGAAGACAAGTTAAATACATTTCAACACATTCACACAATAGAGTACTATGCAGCCGTTAGAAGAAGCAACTCTGTGAGTATAATTAAGGAGTTGTGTCTAAGAATGTTGTTAAATGAAAACAGCAAGATGCAGAACAGTGTTAAAGTATACTCACATTTGTGTAGATAAATGGTAAAATAGATATTTATATGCTGTCTTATATATAAGCTACCAAGAGAAGTGCCCACAGAAAATCCTTAATCCCTGAACAGATGAATTTGTAGTCTGGAGGACAGGCTGAGATGGCAACTTACCTATCATTCTATATCCTTCTATATACTTTGAATTTTGTCCAAGTACTTCTTGAGCTTATTAGATTAATTTTTTTGAAATAGGTATTAATTTTAAGATAATACAAAGGAAAATATAGAAAAGTTTGCTAACTACTTGGAAAAATTTAAGTAACAAGAGACTACCCCGTGATGCTATTCAGAAAATGTTTAGAATAAATGGGTCTTGAGCTAGACTTGAACCCAAAATTGAAATCAGGAAGTAGTATCATGAACCAAGAAGGGCATTATCATACTTGATGTTGCAAGCTTATGGCCACATCATTCAAGCAATTATAAGCTAGGAAGGGGAAAAAAATAGATGGAAATAGAGGAAAAGTGTGGAAGAAACAACGATATTTAAGTAGGTCTGGTCTCTGAGAGCAAGAAAATGGGTTTGTAGGAATTCAAAACAAATATTCAGGCTGGGTGCAGTGGCTCACTTTTCTAATTCCAGCACTTGAGGCAGACCACTTGAGGTCAGGAATTTGAGACCAGTCTGGCCAACATGGTGAAACCCTGCCTCTACTAAAAATATAAAAATTAGTTGGGTATGGTGGCAGATGCCTGTAGTCCCAGGGGTACTCAGGAGGCTGTGGCAGGAGAATCTCTTGAACCAGGAGATAGAGGTTGCAGTGAACCAAGATCATACCACTGTACTCCAGCCTGGGCAACAGAGAGAGATTCTATATTTTAAAAAAAGAAGAAGAAAAAAATAACAAATATTCAAATGACATGATGAAAAATACCATGTTCTTAATGATTATGTTGCAAAAATACCTTTTTTGCATAAATATTTAGGAGGAGAAGTAGTGTGATGTATTAAAAGAGGCCATGAACCTGAATTCAAGAGACATTTAATCGGTCTCTGTTCTGCCTTTAATTAGCAATGTAACCTTGAGAAGGTCGCATTGTGTCTTCAGGCCTCAATTATATTGTCTGTAATATAAGGGGGGGTGTGCAGTAGCTTCATAATTTCACAATCCTTTTTTTATCTGAAGAATACTTTTTTCAAATAAAATATGAGAGCAAACAGTGAAATAGATAGGAGCAGTGTAACTTTGAATAAGGCAAGAATGGGTGCCCCAGAGCCCACTTGCACAGTGTCATTATTTCCCACCATTGCCCTCTTCAATTGAGCAAAATCAAAGTCGTGGGAACTGGCAAAGTTCGATTTGAAACTATTTTACTAAAGGATTCCTAAGGTCGCTTTTCATAAGAGCATTCCACAATTCTAGGAGATAATTGATTCACAGGTTTAATGACGTTTTGTAATTCCTACAGAAACATTTGCCAACATAGTGGTGGTGGTAGGAGGCTATGCAGGAAGCAATTACTTTAAAAAAGATTTGTTAAGCATCTTTTCAATTGGCCCCCACAATGTTGAAAGACACAAAGCTGGCGATAGCATGATCCTGTCCCATTCTCATTCTCACAATTTAAATTTATAGGATTTTCTTTTTTCATCTTTCTGGGTTCTCTAATAAGATTCTCGAATATATGAGTTGCTATCTTTTATTTGTTTGGGAACTCTTATTTCTCCTCTCTCCTTCTAAGATGACAATTTTATGTATTCTAGAGCTTTTAACTGTTTTGTATGCCTCTTATGCACTTTTCTGTTCCATTATTTTTACTTGTTATGTCTCATTTTGTGTGTCTTTTATTGACTTGCCTTCAGTTTCCTAATTCTGTTTTCCACTATGTCCAATTTGCTTTTAAACTCATCCACTAAGTTTCTAAGTTCAGATATTGTATTTTTAGTGCTAAGCTGTCCATTTAGTCATTGTTTATGATTCAAATATATCTTCTGAAATTTTCCTTTTCTTATTTTGTCTATCTTTTTCTCCTTGAACATATCAGTCATAGCTATTTTAAAGACTTGGTTGGCTAATGTCAGCATATGGATTATCTGTGGGCTTGTTTCTATTGTCTATTTTTTCTCTTGGTTGTTGTTTATGGCAATTCCTTTTCTCACATGTAATCATTTTTAACTGTATGTGAGACATTGTATATGTTTAAAAACTGTAGAAATTTTAGATGATGTTCACTTCCACAAAAGAAAGTTCCTCTTTCCTCTGTTTAGGCAGATAGTGTAAGGGGCTGCTTGGCTAAATGAAGTTATGGAATGAACTAGATTGGGGCTGGGCTATAGTTTTTTCACATCCACCTATCTCTGTGGAAGATGCAGTTCTGCCCTGTAAAATTGTTGAGCTTGGCTCTTTGACTTTTTGCCTCATGCGGCTTCAAAACTTAGTAAACATAACAAGATCATGTACTGGAGTCCCTCAGGCTTTCAGCCTTTTTGTCAGACCACACAAATGCCAAAATGTCACTCAAGGTTATCTTTCTGGGTTTTCAGCTTCCGTTGTATCTAGAATCAGTACCTAGCCCCAGGTAACATAAGTTGGAAAATTGTCTTGTTAATCCATAAGATAATTAGACAAATCTGGGTAAGTTTCAAAAGCCATGTTTTTATAGGCATCAGAAAGCAACAAAAATCAGTTAGACTAAAATGCAAGAGAAAGAGAACTAGTAAGAGGTGAGATGATAAGCTGATGAACTGTTCCATAAGAAGCCTCCTTCTACGGTTCTAATCTGCTGTTCAATTTGTTTCAGGCCTTCTCTCCCAGAATCTTTTTGTCTCTTAAGTTTGCAAGATTATGAAATTTTTTTACTCTCCCTTTCAGGATCTTTTAGTCTATTGCTTTGGCATCTCATACATTCTTATACTCATCAATTTATGGATAAGTGGGCTGTCTGTTTGAGAGCCCTCAAATCTCCAAATTTGATTATTCTGGGTTCCTTTGCCCACTAACATCTTTACTTTTTCTCTTTTTTTATGGTGACTTTCTGCTAGCACCCAGATCCCATCCTTGTGCCCAGTATAACAGTTACCGCCAAGGAAAAAACTGCTCATCAGCTTATCAACTCACCTTCCACTGGTTCTCCTTTCTCTTGCATTTTGGTTTATCTGATTTTTGTTGCTTTCTGATGCCTATAAAAATATGACTTTTGAAATTTATCTGGATTTGTCTAATTGTCAGTGGGGATATTCATCTGTCGTAATCTACTACATCCTACCCAGAAGCAGAAGTTCACAACCGAAATTTTTGAGACACTTAAAATCTAAGCAACATGAGACAAATTTTAAAATTTTTAATATATTTTCTCATATTATTTATGTTACTATATATGAACAGATGTTTCTAGATTTCTCTCTGAATCATGTATAATATAATAACATGGCACATTCTCTGGTTATGCTGATGGCTTATACTGACTTTCTGCTTGCACCCAGATCTCAAGATCTCAAGATCTGGGTGCTAGCAGAAAGTCACTATAAGCCATCAACAAATATGCTAATAATTCAGGCCAAAATTTAGTTGTAGATATACAACTCTACATCTAGTTAGCTAGTAACTTTATTCAGGAAGGCAGAACTCTTTAAAACATATTAACACTTTTTAATTTTTGATTGAGAATAATCATATAGGATAAAGTTAGATTAAATTTTAAATTAGATACTAATTTCCTACATTGTAGAAATAACCATACAGTAATCATAAGTAGTATAATGGAGGAAAAAGTGGTATTTTCTACTGCTATATGTATAAAATATAAGAGGTATGCTGTACTTTTAAATTCTAAGACATTGGTGTTGCTATCATTTTTTTTCAACCCCCAGAATATGTCAACACTCATTTTAAATTATTTCTTCAATTAACTTCAAGATATCCATCATACTAAAATTTTTAGAAAGCCTGGAGGGCTTAAGAAATTGTGTGTATGTATGTGGAAGAGTGTACTTAAGAAATAAATTCGGTTTGCATACCGTGGATTACTTGAAATTTATTTTACTCTTTCTTTTGTTCTTGGTTTCCTTATATTTTAATCACAGTCATATTCATAAAGCAATTTAAAACTAGATTAAAATTTAGCCTGCAAAAAAGGTTGCTTGAGAAATGAATTAACTCCTTCTGTCATTCTATTTTTCTCTTACCCTTTTACCTCCAGGACCCATAACAAGCAATAGAACCCACTGTAGATATTTTTTTCTCATAATACTTCACTAAACCAGTGTTTTTCAAAGCATCACTGGTGCATGAATTACTGAAATTAGATTACTGAACATGTTCAGATTATTGTGTTCCACTTCAGACGGGGACCACTGAGAGCAGCACCAAAAATCTGCATTTTTAATGTGTGTTGATGCATGCTGTTGCCCAACACCATTACCCAATGACTACTCCATTAAAATAGCATAGGACAGTGTCACCACTACTTTTTTATTATTCACTTGAAGGATCATTACCTTAGTTCTCAATGCAATGCCCATAGCCGCTTCCTACATCAGCAATATTAAGGAACTTGCCTTATTTCCCTTCTCTTTATACCTCTAGTGTCCTCTGAAGGGCCATCAAAATCTGCTCATTTTCCATTATACTGATTTCACTAGAAGCTCTTCCAATTCCTATCTGCTTTATTCCATATTCCAAGACATTCAATTACACATGTGTCCAGGTCTTCACCTTTAGATTTCTCTTCTTGGGATCAAACCTGGAGGGACATGTATTACTTACCACTGAGCATATCATTTACCAAATGAAAACACAGGGGATGTTGATACTTCTTGTGTCAATGTAGTTGCTTGTGGTCAGAGTCAGTTACTTTCCCAGGCCTGACCAAGTGTGAAAACTCAAGGGAAATTTTGAGCATGGAAGGTCCCTAATGAACCTGCTTATTTCTCACCATTCCTTCAACTCTGAATAATCAGAGGTGAAAGATAATAATCGAAGGCAGGAACAAAACTAAACCTCTCTTGTGTTGTGTCTAGAGTGGCCATTAAGAGCAAGGGATCTGTGGTCAGACTACCAAGATTCAAATTCTCCTTTCATGACCTTAGCCAAGAAACTTAACTTCTTCAACCCTGTATATCTGCATCTATAAAATGGAGGAAAATTATAGTCCCTGATACCTCAAAATGTCTTAGTAAACTGTTTTTGCTGAATTGTAGCACATACAGAAAGGTGCATAGTTTATAAACGTACAATTCAATGAGTTTTTACAAAGTGAACACACTCTCATA
Organism: Cacajao melanocephalus; assembly: GCA_963573385.1. Lineage (NCBI taxonomy): Eukaryota > Metazoa > Chordata > Mammalia > Primates > Pitheciidae > Cacajao > Cacajao melanocephalus. The sequence goes on from CAUYLG010035729.1 coordinate 24,482, forward strand.
TACACAGCATGCAGATCAAGAAACAACAGGTATTTTTCTCCTCATTTCTGATCAATACCGTCTCACCAACATTTGCCACTCTCATGACTTTTAGCATCACAGATTAGTTTTGCCTGTTTTTAACTTTATATTTATATGTATACAGTTTGGTCTCTTTTCTCTCTGGCTTCTTTCTCTTAATAATACATCTGGGAGGATCACCCTTGTTACTGCATGTACTTATAATTTGTCCTTTAACATTGTTGCACGGTATTCCCTTTTGTAAATATAATACAATTTATTACCTGTTTTATATATATAAGCATGTATTTAGTTTCTAGCTTGGAGCTATTTTAACTATTTCACCATACGTATTTTTATTATATATTTTTATGTATGTAGTAAATATATGTACACATTTCCATTGGGTATATACTTCAGAAAGAAATTAGTCAGTCATAAAATATGTGTATATTCAACATTAGGAGATCTGCCAAACAGCTTTTCCGGTGTGGTGGTACCAATTTACACTCCCACAAACAGTATATGAGAGTCCTCATTATTCTACATTATCATCACTGAAGCCTATCTTCTGTCTTTTTTATTTTAGCCATCCTGACAGGTTGAGATATTGCCTTGTGGTTGTAATTTTCTCCTCCGTAATGACAAATGCAGTTGAGTGCCCACCCCATGTTCTCATATTACTCTTATGAGAGTTAAAAACTATAGACTATGTAAAGCTCATCGCATAGGGCCTACCACATAGCAAGTGCTCAACAAAGTATTCTTACTTCTTATTCCTTTGCCTGTTGGATTGCAATGAAAGGCCACAGGATGATCTCAATATTGCACATATCTACTTTTTAATAATAGTTATTCTTTGCCTCTTCCAGTTGCAAGAGCAAAAGCCCAATTAGACAAATCATAAAAGAGAAGATTATTTAAAGGAGAATAAGAAGAGTATTTTATGGCTATGTTTCTATTTTAACTAGTACAAGCAACAGAAGTTTATTTTATTGAGCACCACTGAATTAGCACAAATGAAATGTAACCTCATTAATCACCATTTATTGATTTACACCTCGCTAATGCAATCATTTAGGAAAGTAGCTGTTAGGTAATGGTATCTCATTATAGTTCTTGTGTAATTTCCAGATAGGAATTATTATCAAGTATGTCAAGTGGGAATCCTGTACACTGAGTTTGCGATTATCCAACCGCTCAACAGTTGTACAAAATACCACCAGGGACATTTCCAACTAGCCAATAATGAATAATGTAGTTTTTCTTGGCCACACTTTAAAGGGAGTTTTCTTTCTTGGCTTTTACCATTCAGTCTTGAGTCAAAGAGGGATGTAGCAACCACTTCTGGTCACATTCTCCTCATTTCACTGTAGTCAGAAGAGAAAAATGAGCATGAGATATAGCCAATAAAGGAAGCAGAGGGCTTTGAAGACTGGGGGTGGCTCAACCATGTAAGTGAATAGATGTCCATTCAAAAATTTAAAACTAGGAATGACATTGCAGAGGACACAAAGTGACCTTAAATTTTGAGCTGTCTAAACAATGCCAGCAGGTGGGCCTTAATAAGTTCCATCCAGCATATGGATAAGAAAATTTATCCCAACAAAGTAGCTTTTGTTTTTTGAATTATTGAATTGTTTGTTGTTTCCTTTGCATGAATGCTGAGTAGGGAATATCCCCAGGCATATCCTCATACATATATTTAAAATGTAAGTTGATAAATAAATTCATTGGTGTGGGATACAGCACAAACTATACAAATTAAGAAATTTAATTTTTCTCACTTCTGAGATTATTATGGGCTTTGAATATACTGCCTAACACATATACTTTAGGTTGTGCGGTAAATCGGTAATTTGAACCAGTTGATGAAGAGCTGAATAGAAAAGTACTATTTGAGTCAACAGATATTTACATAGTCACAGACTAGGTGCAAGGCTCCATTGGGTAATGTGCTGGATGCAAGAATACATATACATGTAAGTTTAAATCAAACCAAGGTATGGAAAGTGTAATCATAAGCAAGCCCATTCAAGCCTGTATTTAGCTTGAATACAAGGTTTAGAGCAATGGTTTCCAACAGGGATGATTTTCCCCTCAGAAACATTTGAAAATGTCTAGAGATATTGTTGGTTATCACAACTAGGGTAAAAGAGAGTACTGGCATCTAGCAGATAGGAGTCAGAGATGCCAATCAACATCCTTCAAGGCACTGGCTAACCCTCCATCACAAACAGCTCTTTGGCCCAAAAAGGCAATAATGCTGAAGTTGACAAACCCTTATTTACAGCATTTAGCCTTATCCCCAGGGTCCAGAACAGGGCCTGCCACACAGAAGACTATCAATAATTATGTTTAAAGAATGAGTGTACTATACAGCTACTAACCTATTGAACAGAAAAGTTTAATACACAGTAATCAAATAAGCAAATTGCATGGTACATGGATCATATGTCAATTAAAATATTAGAAACATCATATCCATTTTGCTTTCTGTGAATATAATATTTGCAATTTTTAGCAGATTTTTATAAAAGGTATTTTCTTTATTTCCTTGACAAAGGAGAAAACAGTTTAGCATTTAAATATTTTAATAAGGAGTAATTGTTTGAAGTCAGACAGACATAAATTCAAATCCTAAATGACCCTCAGTTTCCAGGACTGTGAATTAGGATAAAGGTAAATAAATATGGGAATATTACACAACTAAAATGTAATCATTTTGCCACATGTGGTGGCCCATACCTGTAATCCCACCACTTTGGGAGGCTGAGGCAAGTGGATCACTTGAGGCCAGACTGGCCAACATGGTGAAACCCCGTCTCTGCTAAAAATGCAAAAATTAGCTGGGCATGGTGGCACACACCTATAAACCCAGCTACTCGAGAGGCTGAGGTGCGAGAATTGCTTGAATCCGGGAGGCAGAGGTTGCAGTGAGCCAAAATCATGCCACTGCACTCCAGCCTGGGTAACAGAGCAAGACTCTGTCTCTAAAATAAAATAAAATATACTCATTTGTAATACTGGCTAATACAGTCTTAAATATAGCACAGGATTGTCACACAGAATCAGCTGGCTGTATATTATCCCTTGGTACTATTGGTTGGCAGGCAGGGTTCGTTTCTATTTGATTAAGGAATTACTTTATTCTTGGCTATTGCTCTACGAAAGTGTCATCAGGTCACCTAACAAGTCATTTTGTAGTAAGAGCTATATCAACAATGTCAGTCTTTTCAATGTAGGTAATTTCTACAAGCCAGGCACTGTGCTAAACGCTTCACAGGCAGTTAATTCTCCAATCCTCAAGCAACATGATGAGTTTGGGATATCAAGGCTTAAGAAGATATGGCCACACAAGCAGGAAAAGGCAGATCCAGTTTTCAACAATACGTATGTCTCCCTCCAGAATGAAAACTCTTCTCCACTGTGAGTGACTGTGTCCTGGAGCAATCAGGAGAAAGCTTCATGAGGGATAGAATTTATATACAGTAGTGAGGAGGAAAGAGGGCCGATGAAGATGGAATGAAAAAGAAAATAAACTAATCTCCCATCAAAAGCTCAAATACTTTGTAATGTACAAGTTTGTGCTTTAGAACATTGTGTACAATAAGGCTTCATTAAAATCAACTTTTATGATCATCATTAGGTTATCACGTAAATATTATCGACTAGCATATAACCATTGTAGTTAACGAAGCAGATCTCTGTGCATTGACTTGGAAAGATGGCACTTATGTTATGAACAGGATATAGAATGAGTTACACATATATCCAGATGTGTGTGTGTGTGTGTGTGTGTGTGTGTGTGTATTAGATGAAGTCACACTTGTACCCAGAATTGGAAAAGTGCCTATAAAAGAGAAAGAGATTATGGGGTGGAGTGAGTGATGGTTAACAGGATTTTTGCTTTCTTTCTTCTCTCTCTCTGTTGCTCATATTATGTTTGTAATGCCTAAAATTTGGTAATTTAACACACACTTATTGTGTACCTACTATGACCAATCACCACTGTTCTAGACATTTGGGTTTCATTCTTGTTCTATAATTAAGCGAGAAGCAGCATATGAGATTGTTTCATTGGTACTCAAGCTATAATCAGGGAGTGAGCTGATGAGATCCTGGACTACGGAAGTCCTTTTGGGAATGCAGGGGAAAGAGAAGATGGTATTTATCTAACACTCTACTTGTGAAATGGAGTGTATGTGTCCCTCCCATAAGCCCCTCCATAGCAGCATTTGGCGAAGGTCTGGAGGGAAAATATCAGCCCATACATTCAGTTCCCAGGAGAAAGAACCAGTTCCTGAAAACAAAGAGGATTGAGGGATTTTTTAAGAGTCTCTTCAGAGACCATTGTTCCTGTTTGACTGTAATATGACTGTTTATTCATACAATACCTTCCACAGATTCTAATTTTATGGTGCCATAAAGTAAGATTTTCAGAAACTTGGTGGTGGGTCACATAATGCCATCCATGACACTATTAATTAATGAAGAATTCTACTTAGTGAGGGTGAGCATCATATTTTTCTGAAAATGAATTTTGAGAGCTTCCTTGATTATACTGTGATTCTGCTTCCATTATCATTTAGAGATTGGGGCATGAGATGAGACGTGATTATAATGATTAAGAGGAGAAATAATATGTCAGAACTATGGGAGATTCTATAATTTCATGGTCTATAGCATAAAAAATACATCACATCACTACGTCTGGGTATATCGTATTTTAATATTGGCTGTTGTCATACTCTTCACAATATACTTGATTCAAGTTTATCCTGAACTACACTGATATCAATGACTTAACTAATGAAGAAAAGAGAATGTAATAGACCTTATTAGAAATTTCTTTAGGGTCTAGGCCATAATGGCATAGATGTGGGGGAGAAAGTGTTCATTACGTATTTCCTAGGAATTATTCATAATTTCACTTAGCAATATTACAGATTGTAGATCTATGGATGCCTCAGCTAGTGCTGAATGGAACTGCTCAGCTCTGCAATGCAGTTAGCCATATGGAGAACATTATACCTCCAATCTGAAACCTGCAATAAAGATCTTTTTGCTTTCTGGAGCAATTTTGGGTTCTGAAATTTTAGTCTTTAATTTGGGTCCATAACGTCTTTAGAAGCAAGAATTTTTAAGTATCCCAATATCTGTTCCTGAGATTGTGTGAGGGTTACTTGAAGATTTTGGGTTTTTATGCTTGAAACCGTCATCATTATAAAACATGAAATAATTCAGATGCTTTCTAATCAAGAGAAATTTGGCATCATGATGAGTATTCAACCAACAGAGTAACTGAATTTTCAGTTTCTATTTGAACATATTTATATTTTTTATAAAAAGAAAGTCTAAGGAATGTAAGTACCAGATTATTTTCCTCAAGCATCAGATATCATAAGAAGTGAGGTTAAATAAATATTAAGTTTTTTGCTTTCAAATTCAAAAAATCATATTTCATTGAATCTAAGATGCACTGATTTTTGTAATGTACCACTATGAATTGTAATTTTAAGACTAATCCCAATTTTGAGAAATGAAGAAAAAACAAATCTTGGAATCAATAAAATTTGGAAATCACAAAGTGATATATCTTGAAACAAAGCAAACAACGCACCGATATGGAAGTATTATCTACTTCCATTCGAAATCTCTACAAATAATGTGTTCTGCATCTCCCATAATTGTATAAACAGTTCCTTACAAGATGAAATTATTCAATATATTTTGTATTGCAACTGGCTTTTGTCATTCAACAATATATTAGGGATACTGTACCATAACAGTTATCTCATTTTAAAAAATAACTAAAATAATATTTAGAAGTGTCTTTTCTGTTTTGGGGTCAGAAGCTCCAAACTGTGGCCCACAGTCCACTGTTTTAATATCAGTACATTTCATATACATTTCTAGTTTCTAGTTTCCCTTGAAAGTCAGGCAAGGGCTACACTTTCATATGGTGACAGTTGGCTTTAGCCAAGTAATGATTTTTCCTCTAGTTGGCGGACATTCCCTTAGGCCCCCAGTTCACCATGTTCCCCACAGATTTCTACTCTCATTACATTTTTGTTCAATTCTCCTAATTCCTTAAAGCTGCAGTGAGAGGAGTTACCAGTGCCATTTTATTGATCTCATTTGTTTTATTATCCTTTTTATCATGTGCATTTCATTTGACTCTCAGAGACCCAACTACAGTTTCACATTGGTAGTCGTTCATGAAACTTCATTTCTGATGATCTGTCGTTGTCCACCCAAAATGGAAACATTTCGTTTGTATTGGTAGGTATGCCAACATTGTTCCTGAAGCCCACTTGGCCACTTCTTTAGTCATTGTTTCCCTAGAACCTGTCCTTTTGTCACCACCATTTCCTTTGTTGACAAAAAAAAAATTGTAGAAATGTCTGAATGAGCCTCAAGAATAGAAAGAGATCTGGTGTTTTGTTTGCTGATGCAGCCCATTTTCTAGTATTACAATTGGTAAAGAATTACATTGACTGGTAGTATTAAGCAAAGAAAATCAATTCTTCTTAATAGATTTCCTGTAACTATTTAAACTGATTTCTTAGAGGCATTCTTAGTAAAACCAATGTGCCACTATTTTTTTTTGAATTTGTATATTCTACAAAATAAAATAAATTTCCATAAAATAATTTAAATGTAATCTTTATATTTCTGGAAGGCATCCTGACACATTTCTATTCTACTTCAAACCTAAAATAGGAAAATAAAATACACAACACTAAATTTAGCAAAATTGTGTGAATATCAAACAATGAATATCATGAATTTATTCCAGAGTACTAGTTTGCATATGTCAGAACTAGATAAAAGGCTCTTTCTGTACCACTTTTCTCTCTGTCTCTGTCTCTTTCTCTTTTTTCTTTGACTGTATATAATGTCATGTCAGTAGTGATAGCCAGAAAGTGTTGTTCTCATGGGGAATGATGTGATAGGACTAAAAAGGGACAACTTACATTAAGGGACTTAAACTATAATGGCGTTATCACTTAAAAACACCCAAGTCTCTTAGGTAGACTTCTTCCCTTGGGGAGGAAAGAAAGCAGAGAGCTTCCTTGGTAGGTTGCCATTAGATTGTGTCCTCTGCATTATAAATTAGATGCAAAGATGTATAAACTAGGAAGTTTTCCAGACTTACTCTTAACTAAGTATTGGCATTTCCCAAGACTTCCATGAAAGCAAGATTCTTTAATCTGTCCCGAAGCTCAATGACAGCATGAAAATTCTGTGTGCTCTGTGAGTGTGTTGAGTAATGGGCAGTCAGGAATAGAGCCAATTGTGTGGAAGCCACTGGATGCCCGTGCATTTCAGAGTCATTCAGTTATCATTGCTCTTCCTAAGTAGGCCAAAAATTTAAGACATGGAGCAATATTATCTCACCCTAATTAGATATCATGATCCTGATGGTAATTTCTAACTTTCTGATTATGCAAATATACAATATAGAAAATCTTAAAAATATTGAGAAATAGAAAATAAAGTTTCCATAATGCTAATATTCAGAGATAGTTTCTGTTAATATTTTCTGTGTATTAATTCTAGGTGAGGGGCGGGTTTTTGGACACACTTAAAATGTTTTAAATTATGCCATATATAAATATTATATCCTGCTCTTTTCAATTTATAACATATACACACACTCATATATGTATAGGTACACATATATGTATATATACATGCACACACATATATGTACATGTTTGTGTATATACACACGTGTGCATGTGTGTGCATACATATACATGTGCATGTGAATATATGTGTGTATATGTGTACATATGTGTGTATATATGTATATGTGTATATATGTACACATATATATATATACACAACATATAATAGAGCCACCTTCCCTAGCTTGTTGAATACACACATACTGTTTTGTATATACACACATATATGTATACAACATATAGCAGCGCCATCTTCCCTAACTTGTTGAAAATTTCTGAAAGCATAATTTGATGACATTATTGTGTGAATGTCCAATTGTATCAACATAATAACACTGGTAAACCATTTTCCTATTTTTAGTCATTCAGTTTGTTTTTATTTTTTTGCTGTTATAAATAACCACATACAAAGCAATTGTAGTGATTCTTCGTGAATGAAATAAGCGGGTAAAAGATATGAAATGTTTAAAGACTCAATAGACATATTGTCAAATTATTTGACTAAACTGTTATTACCATCTTACTTGCATTGAATGAGTCCCAATTTCAAACCAGTCTCATTGGCACTGGGTAAGCTTATTTTCTAAACGGTTCTTTTAATAAATTTAAAAATGTTATCTTTTTGTTGCTTGAAAGTACATTTCTTTTTTCTTGATGAGGATGAATATTTTTCCATGTAAGCATTTGCTTTTGTAAGAATCACTAAATTGCTACAAGACAACATTACACAGAGAATGTTGTCTATGCCTATTTGAACATCAGCCTTATTTTTTTAAAAGTGCTTTTCAATTTATAAAGTGCTGTCACATACATAATTACCTCATTGGCGTCTGACAACAACGTTTTGAGGTAGGAAAGAACAGGTATTATTTTCCTATTTTAAAATGAGGCAGGTGAGGTTCAGAGAAAATGAAGAACTAGCCCAAGTTAATCTAGTTAGCAAGCAGAAGAGGGACTTTTGTTTTGTTTTGCTATTGAATCAGAGGATTTCAACAAAAACAGGAATTTATGTGAAATGAGGTCCAATTAAGGCAAAATGGAAGAAAGTAAAGTAGGAACAACTATTTAATTCCCTGCTTTAGCTCTCTATAATAGAACATAAGGCATTGAGAAAAGGCTGGTAACATTTTTTATATGGTGTCTAAGACACTTCAATTCTGATCTAGGATAAATACATAGCAAGAGAAAGAAAAGATGATGAGGAAGGGCTGTTTTTCAGACTGTTGCCTCAGAAAATGTTTACCTTTAGCACTCATGAGCTTAAATATAAAAGGACAAAAAAGAAGTAATTAGGAGGTGTGCAGAGGACTGGCAATATTTTTCAAGATGCCATGGCCAATTAAGTAGAGTGTTGAGTGTACACTCAAAGCAAAGAGTTTGCTTCTCCTTCTTTATTGCACAAACCTAATTGCAAAAAATAACCACTTCTTCCAAGTTGCAGATCTGGGGGAAACAATGTCATACAAATGCCTCCAGTGAGCAAGTGCTCTGTTTTGATTATGTAATCTCATAGAAACATTGGACTAGATATTCCTTATTTGAGTCTTCCCATTGACGAGAAATCACACAACTTTCTAAAAAATGAATCTCTGAGCTTTTTATTCTAATCAATTCCATCCATTTTTATTGATTACAAAATTTACATAGGCATAGTATAATTTTTACAGCAATGGTACATGTATTTTGGTGCAATGTGACCACATATAAGCTATATAACAACCAGGTGGCTCTGGAACTTAGGTATTACATATGCTATCATTAGGTGCCATGTCACTTGAGTAGTAGCAGTTGTATCAGTTAGGATTCTTTGTTGCAAGCAATAGAAACTGATGCTGGTAATCTTTGGCAAACAGAATTTATTGGCAGGCTCTAAGGGGCTCATACAATTAATTGAATCCTGGTAGGCCATTCTTTGAATACAGGCATAAATCTGCAACACTACAGCAAGAACTACAGAAAAATATTCACACGAAAAAACTAATCAGACCTACCCAACACAGTCACAAATATGACCCCAAGCATTCCCACATCCTGTGTAATTTTGAACTCAAAGTTTAGAAGGAGAGCCTCTAGTTAGTTAAGATTATATGTCCCTATTTCCTGATAGTAGGAAGAGACCTGTTCCATTTTGTGGTCACCAGCAGCTATTAATGTACAAAACTATACGTAATTTGGAATTCCCCAAAAAGGAGCCAAAGGGATTTCTTCATAGGTGAAGATTAGGTTCAGTATTAAAAATATGGTAGTTAAATGACAGTCTATAACTATGAATATTGAGACTATCAGCCCTCTCCTCAAGCCCTCCTCCTCCACTTCACCAGCAGAAAGTGGGCAGACGGTTGCACATCTTACACACTGAGTATGGGAGGATTCTTCTCTAGTGAATCCAACTAGCCCAAAATCACAAAACTTCAAAACACTGACACTGGGGTTTTGCTGCTGAACCAGCCTAGCTATATCACCTTGCAGTGAGACGCAGTGTAGACAACCACTCATGCACATGGAGCTTTTCATCAGCTTTTTAGCCTCCCACTCCTAAAAACATGAGCAGACCAGCAGAGACTGCCAGATATCTTAGCAAAGCCTCCAACATGAAAGGCAATTGCCTTAACATATAAATAGAAAAAAGCAAACTGTTGGGAGAGTGGATATTATTTATTTACATATATATTGTCCTCAGTGATAAGAGACAATATTACACTAATTAAACAAGAAGAGACATTTAGATAACAAAAATAAAGGTCTCAGCAATTAAAAATAAAATCGAATAAATAAAAATTATTTTAGAAGGATGGGGTTAGAGAATTGAGAAAATCTCTCAGAAATCTGTGCAAAAAGACACAGAGCTGAACTGTAAGAGGGAAAGGATAAGATAATTGGAAGATCTTTCCAAGCACCTCAACCATCCAGATGCCTTTTGCAGAAAGAAAAGTCATGATTCCAAATTAAAGATGCCAAAGGACTACCATCCACTCAGCACAATGGATGAAATTGAACCACACCAAAGTATGTTATTACAAAATCTCAGAACCCTGGGACAAGAGGAGGAATCTTAAAAACTAATAGAAAGAAATTAGGTCACAGCAAAAGACCAAGAATCTGAATTCCAGTGAATAAATCGAGAGTAACTAAGAGATAGTATGAAATAATAAATCAAGAATTAAAATACGTGTCAATATTTTAGAGACATGGAGATAAATTTTAAAAAGTTAACTTAAAGAGCTGAAAGTTGTTGCCTCAGGGACATTGAAAAAGTGATGGGAGTGTGCATGGCAGGTTTTTTTTAGTAATTAAATTGAGATACATCAATTATTTTTTGGACTATAAGCATGTATATAACTTGAATAAAGGGTAAGAAAAATTGATAGCTCTCCAATAAGCAGAAAGAGAGAGAGGAAGGAAGGAAAGAAGAAGGAAGGAAGGAAGGAAGGAAGGAAGGAAGGAAGGGAGAGAGATCCAAGATGGCCGATTAACAACAGCTCAGGATTGTAGCTCCCAGTGAAAGCACAGAGAGCGAGTGGATGCCGCACTTTCAGACAAATTTTTGTTGCCCACAGACTGGGAGATTCCCGGCGGAGGAGCCACACGGGTCGCCAGCGCGACTTTTTTGGCTGGCGCGGCTGTTTTGCCGGCGCCCTGGCACGGCGCTTCTCGGCGCGGAGTATACGGGACAGGGTGCCCTTTGAGTCCGGCTCGGCTGGTCCCATCCCCACAAGGAGAACAGCAATTGGAAGCGCTGAGGACTGAGAGTTTCACAGTAAGCACAGCTGAACCGGGAAGGTCCAGCTCT